>CANUEX010048179.1:0-67437 GCA_948099535.1 Jatropha multifida
CCTCGTTCACACGATTCCTCTGTAGTTCAGTCGGTAGAACGGCGGACTGTTAATCCGTATGTCACTGGTTCGAGTCCAGTCAGAGGAGCCATATTTAGAGAAGCCCGCTCAGGGAAACCTGAGCGGGCTTTTTGTTTTCAATCACGCGGCAGCTCCCTCGTCTCTGGCCCCCTGACTTCGACATCATTCACCAGACTTAGCGCGCTTAAGGTTCATTTTTGAGCCTTTCATAGCGTGATTTAAATTTTAAACACCAGGACGCTCAATAGAACAGGTCAAAGGTTCAAATATGAACCTTTGCGTCATCAGGTGAAGGCGTGCACTCTGCAAGCCCCCTCATTCGTTACACTTCCGTCCAACCCCGCAACAGGTTGTGATACATGTTCAGCAGGGACAGCAGCTCATCGCTATCGCCATGACGCGCTTTGAGGCTTTGGATATTGCGGTCCAGTTCGAACAGCATGGCGCGTTGCTTATCATCACGCACCATCGACTGAATCCACAGAAACGACGCCACACGTGCGCCGCGCGTCACCGGTGTGACACAGTGCAGACTGCTCGAAGGGTAAAGCACCAGATGGCCGGCAGGCAATTTCACCTTATGTTGACCATAGGTGTCTTCAATCACCAGCTCGCCGCCGTCATAACTGTCAGGTTCACTGAGAAAGAGCGTAGCCGAGAGATCGGTTCGCATCCAGCCAGCGGCACCGTTGTGTCTCACCGCGCCATCTACGTGAAAGCCGTAGGTTTCACCCTGTTCGTAACGGTTAAACAGCGGTGTAGAAATAGAGCG
This sequence comes from Jatropha multifida, assembly GCA_948099535.1. NCBI lineage: Eukaryota > Viridiplantae > Streptophyta > Magnoliopsida > Malpighiales > Euphorbiaceae > Jatropha > Jatropha multifida. Next base: position 794 of record CANUEX010048179.1, read on the forward strand.
CGGTAGTGCAGCAGAAAAGAACAGCGGGTTGTTGTTCAAAGCCTGCATCACTGCTGTTTGCAACCGATCATAAAGCGGCGTACGCGTATCAATCTGCTGATTATTTTTTACCGTGGCGCCCTGGCTGCCCACCGTGGCGCGTCCGTCAATCCATTCGGCCTGTTGCAGTAGCGAACTGAAATTCGCCACGTCTTCTGGCGTCAGCACTGCAGGAATGTGATACATCATCGCGGTGTTCTCTCATAATATAGGGGCGCGAACGCCCCACGTTGAATCTTAGAAGTGCACGTTTGCCGTTAACAGGAAGGTCCGTGGCTCACCCGGATGGTAGCGATAACCACTCTTATTGATGGAAGCCACATAGTCGGTATCGAAAATATTGTACGCGTTGAGCTGCAGATCGAGGTTGTTATTAACCTTGTAGCCCAGCTTCGCATCGGCCACCCAATAACCTTCTGTATGGTCTGGCGTGCCTACCGCACCATCGCTGCCGCGACGCAGGCTGCCCACGTAACGCGCACCCGCGCCAACAGAAATCGCGTCAGTGGCCTGATATTGCGTCCACAAGGTGAAGGCGTGTTTCGGTGTATAAGCGATAGCAGAGGAGCCATCCTGAGCAACCGCTGCGCCCTCTTTCACCGACGCGTGCTGCTGAGTGTAACCGGCGATCACTTCCCAATCTGGGGTGATGTTGCCGGTAGCTGAAAGCTCATAGCCCTCTACGCGTTTTTTACCGGTTTGCGAATAAGTGCCGTCGTCGTTAGCGTCCACTTCATTCTCGATATCGGTACGGAACAGTGCGGCATTCAACAACAGGCGTTTATCCAGCACCTGCCATTTGGTTCCCACTTCGCTTGATTTGGCTTTTTGCGGTTTGAAATCAGTGCGGTTAGCACTATTGCCGGTGCCACCTGCCGCCAGCGCAAAGCTGCTGCCGCCTGGAGGCTGCTGAGAAATAGCATAGTTGACGTAAACATTGCCCTGCTCGGTCAGGCGATAAAGCGCACCCGCTTTCCAGTTCACCAGATTGCCAGACTTGGCCGTATCAACGGTAGTGAGCGGCGTGCCGCGTGCGATGCCCGTCGGACACGCCAGCGCACCGCGCCCGCTGCCGCCACACGCCGTGGCACTGTCATAATCGGTGTGATAGCTATCAAGACGAATGCCGCCGTTCAGCTCGAAATTTTTGGTCATAGCCAGCGTATCGAAGGCATAAATTCCGGTGGTATCGGTCTGCCCGTTGGCATTGGCGCCGTTGCGATCCAACCCTCCCACAGAAATGCTGCTGATCGGATGGTAGATGTTAACCGCAGGCGCAGTAATGGCGTTGACGCCGTAGTTGGTCTGGTTTTCACGCGTGAATTCCACGCCAGCACTGACATCGTGCCCCACTGAACCGGTATAGAATTTCGAGGTAATATTGGTCTGGTTGGTAAGGATGCGGTTACTGACATCTTTCAGGTTTGCGTTGCGCGTCCAGGTCCAGGTGCCAACATCATTAGGATTTGGCGTGGTAATGGTGCTGCCCATTACCGCGGTCAGCAGATACTCCTGCTTCACGCGCGACCAGCGTGTGGTGTTACGAATCGTGGTGCTGTCGCTGAGATCGTGCTCGAAGCGAACGGTGCCGCTATCCGTGGTGGATTTGTCGAAATCGGAATCGGTGCCGTAATAATTGCTGGTCGCCACTTTGCCAGAATGGTTGAGTGCAGAAGTGGCTGCCGTCGGCGATGCGTATCCCGGCAGGCCGATGGTTGGGATGCCACCATCTGGCGTATTATTTTGATGTACATGCAGATAGTTCAGGTATAAACGTGTTGACGTATCCAGACCCAATGCCAGTGAAGGCGCGACACCATAACGCTCATTTTGCACATTATCGCGGGCGGCATCGTGGGTTTTCTCGCCCATCAGATTGAGGCGAAACGCGCTGTTGTCGTTGATAGCCTGGTTATAGTCCAGCGTACCGCGGCGCATCCACGCACTGCCGACACTGACCGACGCATCCAGGCCCGTGTCCAGACGCGGTTGCTTACTGATCATGTTGATTGAACCCGACGGCGCGCTGCGACCGTAATCGGTGCCGGACGGCCCTTTAATCACTTCAATCTGCTGAGTATTAAAGGTATCGCGCGTCACGCTACCAATGTCGCGAATACCATCCACATAGATGCTGTTCGACGTATCCATGCCACGCATATACACGGCATCACCGGTCGAAGAACTGCCATTTTCCCCGGCATAAAACGCCCCCACACCTGGCACATTCTTCAGTGCATCGGTCAGGTTATTGACGCCTTGATCTTTAATAACCTGATCAGGAATCACCGTCATGGTGCGGGTGGTATCCACCAGCGGGCGCGTGAATTTGGGATCAGCAGATGTATTAGGTGCATACAGCGAAGGCGTTTGCGCCGTCACCACGAGAGTATCGTCTGTTTTTTTGTTGGCATTATCAGCGGCCAGAGCGGCAGCAGGTGAAATACCAATACATAGCCCGGTGAACAGGGTCAGCGAATTGAAACTGCCAAACGGCAAATTGCGATTGTTATCCATTTAAAAGGTAAATTTCTTATCGTTATTGACGGGCTCATCGCATCCGGCAAATCAGCGCATGTAACCTGCCCTGATCTCCACTGCCTCGGGATGCAACACCTAAATGATAACGCCAATGGTTATCATTTACTTTTTTATTCTTGCATGAGCGCAGCGGCTTGGGAATACATTTCTTTACGGTGGCCTTACATAATTAATACAATCAGTGCCATCAGGAGAGTTGCGTCAGGGTTTGCTCAAGAAGTCGTCAGGAAGGGCTATCTTTCAGGCACAAAAAACCCGCTGGACAGGGCAGCGGGTTTTTAAGCAGCGCGCACAGTTCATTCCAGTAACTGTAACGCATAGCGTGATGCAGGCGTTCATCGCTCATAGTAGCGATAAACCGACGGGTGGAATTCAATGCCATAAAGCTGGCTGACCGGGATCAGCAGATCGATATGATTACTGAGATCGAATTCACGCTCTTCAGCGGGTGTCGATGTGGCGTTGATTAGGCGATGGAACCACTGTGACAGTATCGTTTTCATCGTCAGGTTCTCCAGTAATGGTTGACCCTGACAGTAAAGCGTAACTTGCTTTATAACCAAAACGATTAGATATGCGATGGAATCCCAATTAATGCATATATTCATGGCCGCCTTCTGCGGCGGCGGCCATGCAGGTTATGCCCGGCTTTTGGCCAGCATGCGTCGATAATTGTTAAGCCACTTGCCACTGGTCAAACGGAACCAGAAGAACACACCGCGCACCGTCCAATCGAGGAACATACCCAGCCACACCCCGACCACACCCATACCGAGCATGATCCCCAGCACGTAGCCGGCAACAACGCGCGCACCCCACATGCTGAACATCGACACGTACATGGTGTAACGCGCATCGCGCGCGCCTTTCAAACCAGCAGGCAGCACCCAGGATGCGGTCCAGATGGGCATAAAGGCCGCATTGAGCCAGATGAGGTGTTTGGTGACTTCGATAACTTCGGGATCGCGGGTGTAGAATTTAGCCAGCGTGCCCGCCAGTGGTACGGTGATCAATGCCAGTGTGCACAGCCCAATCATCGCCAGCCAGAACACATGTTTAATCTGCCTTTCCGCCTGCATCACCTGATTTTTACCCAGCCGCTTACCGGTAATGATGGTGGAGGCCGAACCGAGGGCGTTGCCCGGAAGGTTAATTAAAGTGGCAATCGAGAACGCGATAAAGTTACCGGCTATTTCATTGGTGCCCATACCTGCCACAAAAATCTGCGTCAGCAATTTACCGCCGTTAAACAGCACCGACTCAATACTGGCCGGTACCCCGATCCCCAGCACTTCCATCAGGATGTTGCGATCCCAGCGACGGAAATAGCTGGCGATACTGATTCTTAATGCCGGCGTAATGCCACGATACAGCACATAAATGGCGGCCGCCGCGCCGATATAGCGTGAGATGGTTAATCCCAACCCGGCCCCGACAAAGCCCATCCCTTCCCACCCCATCGCACCATAAATCAGTACGCTACTGATCACGATGTTAAGGATATTCATGCCGCCATTAATCAGCATCGGAATTTTGGTGTTTCCCGCTCCGCGCAGCGAGCCGCTTCCGATCAGGGCGATCGCCGCGGCCGGATAGCTCCACGCCGACGTTTGCAGGTAGCTCAGCGCCAGTTCCTTCACCTTGGGTTCCGCGCTGCCCGCAATAACATCGATAATCAGATGCCCCCAGATCTCAATCACAATCACCAGCACGAATGCCAGCACCGTCATCAAGCCTAGCGACTGCCGCGTAGCTGCGCGCGCGCGTTTGCCGTTGCGCTTGGCGAGGCTAAAGGCCACCACCACCGTGGTGCCGAGATCAATCGCCGCAAAGAAGGAGATAATCACCATGTTGAAGCTGTCGGCCAGACCCACGCCCGCCATCGCCTCTTTCCCCAGCCAGCTCACGAGGAAAGTACTCAGGACGCCCATCAGCATCACGCACAGGTTTTCAATAAAGATGGGCACGGCTAACGGGGTAATTTCACGCCACAACAGCGTGCGATAAGAGCGACGTTTCGGATACCACGCCGTATTTCTGACCGCCCGCATCACTGCTACGCCAGGATTTTGCAAGGGAGTACCAAATCACTTTGGAGAGGAAGAAGAGTAATAATGATGATAGGCCACTGAGAAATATGCAAAGTGTTTCCCATCACCATTTAATCATTATTACAAACTTTTTGTCGCCACCACCGCAGGATCCGCTGCACCACCGAGATAAGCGCTGCGCACCTCATCGTTATTTAGGAGTTCTTCCCCACTGCCGCTCAGTTTTATCTCTCCGTTCACCATCACATAACCGCGATCGGCCAGTCGCAGCGCATGACGGGCATTTTGTTCTACCAGGAACAGCGTCATGCCCTGCTGGGTGAGTTCGCGAAGGATGTTGAAGATCTGCTTCACCACAATCGGCGCCAGGCCGAGACTCGGTTCGTCCAGCAGTAACAATTTAGGGCGACTCATCAGCGCACGCGCAATCGCCAGCATCTGCTGCTCACCCCCGGAAAGCGTCATCGCACGCTGTTTGCGGCGTTCGAGCAGACGTGGGAACAGCTGGTACATCCGCTCCTTGTCCTCTTTCACAAAACGATCGCCCACCGCAATCGTGCCCATCAGCAGGTTCTCCTCCACCGTCATATCGGGAAAAATGCGGCGGCCTTCGGGCGCCTGCGCAATGCCGCTGGCGGCGATAAAATGGGTGCTGCGATGGCTGATCGACTCGCCACGTAAGCGAATGTCACCACTGGCAATGCGCGGCTGGCCAAAAATCGACATCAGCAGCGTAGATTTTCCCGCGCCGTTAGCGCCGATCAGCGCCACCGTTTCCCCCTGGTTCACCGTCAGGGAAACCTGTCTGAGCGCCTGAACCGGACCATAAAACACGTCCACCTGTTCAAAACTTAACATCGGTTCAGTCATGGTCGCTCTCCTCATCTGCGCCGAGATAAGCGGCGATAACGTTGGGATCGTGGCGAATTTGCTGCGGCGTCCCCTGTGCAATGACATCGCCATGATCCAGCACCACAATGTGATCGGAGATGCGCATGACCATCGGCATGTCGTGCTCAATCAACAACACGCTGATACGGTGATCGGCGCGTAAGCGATGCAATATCTGACTCAGCGCATCGGTTTCAACGGGATTGAGTCCCGCTGCGGGCTCGTCCAGGCAAATGAGTTCCGGTCGCGTGCACATGGCGCGCGCAATCTCCAGTCGGCGCTGCTGACCATACGAGAGCGTGCCAGCCAGTCGATTGGCGCTGGAGACCAAATCCACATTTTCTAGCCAGTAGAACGCGCGGTCTAACGCGCGGTTTTCCGCTTCGCGATAACCACGGGTATTCAATACACCGGCCAGCAGTTGACGATTGACCTGCATGTGCTGCGCCACCAGCAGGTTCTCTACCACCGACATCTCCCGAAACAAGCGGATGTTCTGGAACGTCCGCGCCAGTCCAGCACGGTTAACCAGATGCGCGCCGCCAAACATTTTGTACCAAACACGCGATCCCAGCCGTGCCGGATGAAGCCAGTCTTGCGGATGAATTTTTTGCCCCAGAACCTGAATCACGTCGGTACTGCGCTGATGGGCATTGAGTATGATGCGCCCGCCGGTGGCGCGATAAAACCCGGTCAGGCAGTTGAACACCGTGGTTTTTCCCGCCCCGTTCGGACCGATTAATGAGGTAACCGAACCGCGCGCCACAGAAAGGCTGACATCGTTCAGGGCTTTGATGCCGCCAAAGCGCATCATTAAGTGATCAACTTGTAGAATGGCATCACTCATGGCGCACTCCTTTCCGCAGCGGAACACCCTCACGCGCGGTACGAACCAATCCGCGTGGTCGCCAAATCATCATTAACACCATCAGCATGCCAAACAGCAGCACGCGATATTCGGCAAAACTACGCAGCAGTTCCGGCGCGACCGTCAGCACAAAGGCGGCAAGCACCACGCCGAGTGTCGAGCCCATCCCCCCCAGAACCACAATCGCCAGGATTAACGCCGATTCGAAGAAAGTAAAGGAAGTGGGATTGACGAACCCCTGATAGCTGGCGAAAAACACCCCGGCAATCCCGGCTGTCGAGGCACCCAACATAAAGGCGGAGAGTTTGACCAGTACATGATTAAGCCCCATGGCGCGGCAGGCAATTTCATCTTCCCGTAAGGCTTCCCAGGCGCGGCCAATGGGCATGCGCGTTAACCGATGCTTGATCAACAGCACCAGCAGCACCACGAGTACCAGCACCACATAAATGAAGATGAATTTCATATTGGGGTTGTAATCGAGGTGCAGAAACTCGTGATAAGGCACGCCCCCGTCCCGCGCCCGGCGAGCAAATTCGAGGCCAAAAAATGTCGGTGAAGGCACCGATACGCCATTAGGGCCGCCGGTAAATGACAACCAGTTGGTTAAGACCAGACGGATGATTTCACCAAAGCCGAGGGTCACAATCGCCAGATAGTCACCATGCATGCGCAGCACCGGAAACCCCAGCAACGCTCCGGCAAACGCCGCCATTAATGCCGCGATCGGCAACATACTCCAGAACCCCAGGCCGAGGTACTCGTAGCCCAGCGCCAGGCCATAAGCGCCGATGGCATAAAATGCGACATAACCCAAATCGAGTAATCCGGCCAACCCCACCACAATATTGAGCCCTAGCCCCAGCAGCACATAAATCAGCCCCAGAATAGCGACCGTTAGCAGGTATTTACTGGAGAGAAAAGGAAAGACCAGCGCAGCAATCAGTATCAGCGGCAATATCCAGCGCATCCGCGAGCGATAACCCGGCTCGCGGACATATACGCCATCATCATTGCCTTCAAACTTGCGTGTAAAGCGTTGACCATAAGGCGTACTGGTGAACAGGCTGAGCATTAAGCGCCCTGCCATCACCAGTCCCACCAACAGCGCCACACGTTGCGGCGACAGTTTGAAGCTGTAACCATCCAGCACCACACCCACAATCGGACCAAACACCACCAGCGCAATTACTCCCGCCAGCAGCGTGTCGAGCAATGCTTCACGCACGCCCGCTTTTTGCGTCATTGCATTCATCGTGACTTCCTCACACTTTCGCGACCAGCGGACGACCCAGCAGTCCCTGCGGACGGAAGATTAAAATCACCACCAGCAGCGAAAACGAGAACACATCTTTGTAGTCAGAGTTAACCAGCCCCGCAAACTGCGCTTCCGCTACCCCAAGTAGCAGTCCACCGAGCATAGCACCGGGTAGAGAACCGATACCGCCCAGCACCGCCGCCGTGAAGGCTTTGATACCAATGATGAATCCCGCATAAAAATCAAACGTGCCATAGTTCATGGTCACCAGCACACCCGCCAGTCCGGCCATGGCTGCGCCGATGACAAACACCAGCGAAATCACGCGATCAGTGTTAATGCCAAGAATGGATGCCATGCGCCGATCCTGCTGAACAGCCCGGCAGATGCGCCCAAGTTTGGTGTACTGAATAATCCAGGTGAGCAGCGCCATGCCGCAGAACGCGGCAATCAGGATAAAGACCTTGGTCCAGGTGATTTGCACAATGCCGCCATCCACTTCCATGCGTAACACTCCCGTGAGCAGCGTCGGAATGCCCTGCTGGTTGGGGCCCTGGCTGAGTTGCACGTAGTTTTGCAGAATCAGCGACATACCGATGGCGGAAATCAACGGTGCAAGACGTGTCGAGTTACGCAGGGGTCGATAAGCAATACGCTCGATGGCCCAGCCATAAGCCGCCGTGACAATAATGGTGAACAGCAAAGTGCCAAAAATCAGCAACGGGAAGGAGTGAATACCGAAGAAGCTCAGGAGTGCTAAGCCTATCGCGCACAAATAGGCGGAGATCATATACACCTCGCCATGCGCGAAGTTGATCATGCCGATAATGCCGTAAACCATGGTGTAACCGATGGCGATCAACCCATACACTGCGCCCAGCGTCAGGCCGTTGATCAACTGCTGTAAGAAGAAGGCGTCCATAAATCCATCCCGCGCGTAAAGGGAGCGCATACCTCGCGCCCAATGGCGAAAGGCCCCGTGATACGGGGCCGCGTATCGAATTACAGTTGGTGATATTTGCCTTTGTCATCCCACTGATAAACCACATAATCCGAGACTTTCAGATCGCCTTTACCATCCCAGGCTTTTTTACCCATGACGGTGTCAACGCTATTCGCTTTCAACCAATCGCTGGCTTTCGCGTTGTCTTTACCCGCCGTTTTGTAAGCCGCCGCAATGGCCTGCACAGAGGCGTAAGCGTACAGGGTGTAACCTTCCGGTTCGAAACCGCTGGCACGGAACTTCTCAATCACCGCTTTGCCATCCGGAATGGTGCGCGGGTCATTGCCAAAGGTCATGTATACCCCTTTGGTGTACTGAGGGCCGCCTGCCGCTGTTACCATCTCTTCCGTCACGATGCAGTCACCGGAGAAGAAGGCGGCATTCACACCTTGTTCACGCATCTGGCGCACCAGAGGACCGGCTTCCGGGTGACAGCCACCAAAATAGACCACGTCGGGTTTCACCGCGCCAATCTTGGTGACCAGCGCATTGAAGTCCTTCTCACCGCGAGAAAGCCCTTCATATAGCACCTCTTTTACTCCGCGTTTTTCCAGCGCAGCTTTGGTGGCATCGGCCAGCCCCTGACCGTAAGTATCTTTGTCATGGATGACCGCCACCTTTTTCGCTTTCAGTTTGTCGATAATGAAGTCTGCTGCAATCGCGCCTTGCTGATCGTCACGGCCACACATACGGAACATAGTTTTCATGCCGCGCTCGGTAATTTGCGGGTTGGTTGATCCGGGGGTAATTGCCAGCACGCCAGCTTCGTCATACACCTCTGACGCGGGCATGGTGGAAGAGGAGCAGAAGTGCCCCACCACCGCCATCACTTTGTCCTGATCGACGAGTCGGTTTGCTACCGACACCGCCTGCTTGGGTTCACAGGCATCATCGCCCTGCACCAGCACAATTTTTTCGCCGTTAATACCGCCAGCGGCATTGATATCATCGGCTGCCTGACTTGCGCCCTTCCAATATTGCGCCCCGTAGGTCGCATTCGGGCCAGAGAACGGGCCTGCCACACCAATCTTGATATCCGCCTGAGCGTAAAATGCCATGCTCAGGCAACCTGCAAGTACCACCTTCACTGGGTGTTTCATGAATTTCAAAGACATGCTTTCAATCCTCAACGGGTCAGGAACGGAGCCATACCACGGCCTGGGAGAAATCAATTTCTGAAACTTTTGCAGCGCATAGTGTGGCTGGTAGGGCCACGGTTATGAAATAAGCAAGAAACTCGCCAAAGAAGACGGTCGGTGGCAGCTTTTTGCAGTGACATCGCGCCAGGGCAGACAAGGCGCGAGCTGACATCCCTGCTAATCATAAACATAGCCAGAGTTAAGCCGCATACCAGCACCGTGATGGTGCAGAATGCGGTCGATCACAGATTATTCATCGTGCTGGGGTGTTTATCCGCTATGCTCTGGTCAAATCGGTCCACGTTTCCTGAAGGAGAATCTATGAATACGCAACGGAACGGATTGAGTAGCCAGCAAGCACTGGATGAGCTGGAGCGCCTGTATGACAGTGCGGTGGAAGCACTGCGTAATGCGATTCGCGATTTCACGACACAGGGCACGCTACCGGATGAGGATGCGCGACAGAAAGGCCTGTTTGTTTATCCGGAACTGCGCATTACCTGGCTGGGTGAAGGCCCACAGCAAAACCGCACTCGTGCATGGGGACGTTTTACCCACACCGGCAGTTATAGCACCACCATTACCCGCCCGGCACTGTTGCGCCACTATCTGAGTGAGCAGCTGCAGATGCTGGAGAAAGAGTACGACGTCCTGGTTGAAGTGGTGCCTTCCCAGCAGGAGATCCCGTACCCCTACGTGATTGATGGCCTGACACTGGATCGCTCGATGAGCGCCAGCATTGCCCGCCATTTCCCCACTACTGAACTGTCACAGATTGGCGATGAAACCGCAGACGGCCTCTTCCATGCCAACGCGATTTTCCCGCTGTCACATTTCGATGCGCTGCGCACCGACTTCTCTCTGGCGCGTTTACGCCATTACACCGGCACCGCTGTGGAGCACTTCCAGCCGTTTGTGCTGTTTACCAATTACACGCGTTATGTTGATGAGTTCGTGCGTTGGGCCATTGAACAGGTTCAGGATCCTTCCACACCTTATGACAGCCTTGCCTGTGCTGGCGATGTGGTGATCACCGCTGACACCCAGGATCCCACTGCAATGATGTCTGATCTGGCGTGGAAAAAACACCAGATGCCCGCCTGGCACCTGACGTCACCAAATCGTCGTGGCATCACACTGGTGAACATTGGTGTGGGTCCGTCCAATGCCAAAACCATCTGCGACCATCTCGCAGTGATACGTCCACACGCCTGGTTGATGATTGGTCACTGCGGCGGCCTACGCGAAAGCCAGACCATCGGTGATTACGTGCTGGCGCATGCTTATTTGCGAGATGACCATGTGCTGGATAGCGTGCTGCCGCCGGACATTCCTATTCCAAGCATTGCTGAAGTGCAGCGAGCGCTGTATGACGCCACCAAGGCCGTGAGCGGCATGCCGGGAGAAGAGGTGAAACAGCGGCTGCGCACGGGTACGGTGGTAACAACGGACGATCGCAACTGGGAGCTGCGTTACTCCGCTTCCGCGCTGCGTTTCAACCTGAGCCGCGCGGTCGCGGTAGACATGGAGAGCGCCACTATCGCGGCACAGGGTTATCGCTTCCGCGTTCCCTATGGCACCTTGCTGTGCGTGTCGGATAAGCCACTGCACGGCGAAATTAAGCTGCCGGGCCAGGCGAATCGCTTCTATGAAGGGGCGATTTCTGAGCATCTGCAGATCGGCATCTGCGCGGTTGAGCTGCTGCGTGCTGAGGGCGATAAGTTGCATTCAAGGAAACTGCGCACCTTTAATGAACCACCGTTCAGGTAAATGCTTCATTCCGGTCCCACTGGGGCCGGAATGATATTGGATTACAGGTCAAACTTTCACCAACAGGTCTTTCACAAACCAGGCCAGCACAGCCAGAATAGCGGGCACCATAATCGACCAGGTTAGTCGATCATTCAGCTTTTCAAATTTCACATTGAGCTTTTCAAATTTCTCATCGATCCTGACAAATTTCTTCTCGAATTTTTCATCCATGCGTTCGAACTTCACATCGATGCGTTGTTCCATTTTGTCCAGCTTGTCATCGATGCGCAGTTCCATTTTGTCCAGCTTGTCGTCGATACGCACTTCTAACTTTTCCAGTTTATCGTCAAAGTGCAGCGCTATTTTTCCAAGCTTGTCGTCGAAATGCAGCGCCATTTTCCCCAATTTATCATCGAAATTCTGGGCCATTGTCCCGAGTTTATTGTCGAAATGCCGTGACATTCCCCCAAGCTTGTCGTCGAAACTCTGCGACATTCCACCAAGTTTATCGTCGAAATGCCGTGACATTCCCCCAAGCTTGTCGTCGAAACTCTGCGACATTCCACCAAGTTTATCGTCAAAGTGCCGCGACATTCCTCCCAGTTTATCGTCAAAGTGCAGAGCCATCTTTTCAAACTTGCCATCGCTACGCTTTTCCGACTGTCCCATTTCACCCAGCAGTTCGCTACGCAGCGTGCCGATATCAGCTCTGGTCGCAAAATTCTCCGATCGCGCGGTCAGGACGGCAACATCCTGTTGAATTTGATGGGTGGTCTTTTCCAACAACCCGACTCGTTGAGTGATCTCTTCCATTTTTGAACCTCCGATATTCCTGACGACGTAAATAAGTGGCGGAAGAAACGGGGCAGTACGCATGGCGTATTCCATTACAAACCTCCAGAGCGTCCCGGCTACCTCTTCACCTTGCAGAGTAGTGAAACAGATTCGAGCCGATTAAACATTCCACGAACCCGCCATACACGGCAAAAAAATCAGGCAGGCATCAATACGCCGCACAGGCTAAAACTGGCAGAGAAATAACAAAAGCCGCCACAGCGAAGGATTGCGAGAAATCGCACAGGAAATATTTGCGGGGGATGGAACAGAAAACACGGAAGCCCGAGCGGGCTTCCGGAAACCAAAACTTAAGCGCTCAGCCAGCCCAGTTTGATAACGAACAGAATCGAGAGAATCACTAGTGCGGCATTGATCTCTTTCGTACGGCCACTCAGCAGTTTGACTACGGTCCAGGTAATGAAACCGAAGGCGATACCGTTAGCGATTGAGTAAGTCAAAGGCATGGTCAGCGCGGTCACGGTCACTGGCGCAGCCGTGGTGATATCTTTCCAGTCGATTTCGGCCAGACCAGAAGCCATTAACACCGCCACAAACAGCAATGCCGGTGCGGTAGCGTATACCGGAACGCTTCCGGCCAGCGGTGAGAAGAACAGGCTTAGCAGGAACAACACCGCAACCACAATCGCCGTCAAACCGGTACGACCACCAGCACTGACACCCGCAGCCGATTCCACATAGCTGGTGGTGGTTGAGGTGCCCAGTAATGAACCAAACAGTGCGGCCGCACTGTCAGCGATCAGCGCACGACCCATTTTCGGCACATTGCCTTGCTCATCAGCCAGACCGGCACGTTTGGTCACACCCAGCAACGTGCCGGTGTTATCGAACACATCCACAAACAGGAAGGCGAAGATGACGCTCACCAGACCCACGTTAAACGCACCCGCGATATCCAACTGCATGAAGGTCGGCGCAATTGACGGTGGTGCGGAGAACACGCCACCAAATGGCGTCAGGCCAATTCCCATCGAGATAAAGGTGACAATCAGGATGCCAATCAGCACCGCACCGGTTACGCGACGCGCTTCCAGTGCCACAATGATGAAGAACCCCAACAGTGCCAGCAGCGGACCCGGTTTGGTCAGATCGCCCAGGCCAACCAGTGTTGCCGGGTTATCCACCACGATGCCCGCGCCTTCCAGTGCGATCAATGCCAGGAACAAGCCGATACCCGCAGCGATACCCGCGCGCAAGGGAAGCGGGATACTGGCAATAATCCACTCACGAATTTTGAAAATTGACAGCGCAAAGAAGATCACCGCTGACAGGAACACCGCACCGAGTGCGATCTGCCAGGTGTAACCCATGTGCAGCACAACGGTATAAGTGAAGAAAGCATTGAGCCCCATGCCCGGTGCCAGCGCGATGGGATAGTTGGCGATCAGCCCCATCAGCACACAGCCAATTGCCGCCGCTAAGCAGGTCGCCACAAAGACCGCACCCTTATCCATGCCGGTCGCACCGAGAATGCTCGGGTTAACAAACAGAATGTAGGCCATGGCCAGGAAGGTAGTGATACCCGCAATGATTTCGGTGCGCACGGTGGTGTTGTGCGCTTTAAGTTTGAAGAGTTTTTCTAACATCATCATCTCTCATGAGCGGAGACGGCACGGGTGCACGTTCTCTCTTGCCAATGTGGTTAACAAACTAATTATTGTATTGATGAAAGCGACACACGCTGGACCCAAGGCAGACACACCTTCCGCTTTCCCCTGTCCACATAGCAATAGCTATGCCATCACCGTACGCAATCGTTTACGTTTCAAAATGCGGTTACGGTTAGGATAATTCTGAACCCGATCAGGGCGCGATTATGGTGCATTGCACCATGGCTGCGCAATCGTTTTCCCTTCTACTGCCTCCAGGAGAAAAAAGATTGCGGCACCGCACGCTTTCGCACACTGCTCAGCGATGGCGCTCACGTTTCTGCAGCATAGGGCAGCAGCTTAAAAACATCGGGTTACACTGCTTTTTAACCCTTTCGCAACATAAGAGACAGTGCAATGAAGCCCGCGATTTTGGTCGTTGATGATGATCGTGCCGTGTGTGAATTGCTGCACGATGTTTTGAGTGAACATGTGTTTACCGTCTACAGCTGCCATCAGGGCAAAGATGCCCTTGCGCTGCTCAGCCTGCATCCCGAGATCTCCCTGGTGATGCTGGACATGATGCTACCGGACACCAACGGCTTACTGGTGCTGCAACAGATGCAGCGACAGCGGCCGGACCTGTTGGTCATCATGCTGACCGGAATGGGGTCGGAAGCGGATATGGTGGTGGGATTAGAGATGGGTGCTGATGATTACATCGCCAAACCCTTTAATCCTCGGGTGGTTGTCGCGCGTGCACGTGCGGCACTGCGCCGCTGTGGGCGTCTGGCACAAGCTGATGCGCAGCAGGATGAAGGATGGCAATTCAATGGCTGGCGGCTGGATGATGCGCGTTGTCAGCTGTTTAATCCTCAGCGCGAAAGTGTTGCCCTCACCCAAGGCGAATATACCCTGTTGCGCGCCCTTGTAGGTCACGCACGCAAAGTGCTGACGCGCGATCAACTGCTGGAACTGACCCACAATGAAAGTCTTGAGGTGTTTGACCGTACTATAGACGTGCTCATTATGCGACTGCGGCGGAAAATCGAAGCCAATCCACATCAACCCAGCCTGATCCGCACCATCCGTGGCCTCGGTTACGTGTTTTCCGCTGATGTATTGCGTCCGGCTTCAGCCGCACGTGAAACACAGATTGCCTGATCCATCCAGCGCTGCATCTCGGCCAATGGCCGCGTGCCGTCCAGCGCGTTTGCTGCATGCAAATTGAAACAGGCGCAGGTGTGTGCCAACTTCAAGGTCTCCAGCAGGGGCCAACCTTCATGGCTGGCAAATAACACCCCAGCGCAAAATGCATCTCCCGCGCCAACACTGCCCACAATCTCCTCTGGTTTCAGGCACCACGCCGGCTGCCACCCTTTCTCACCCATTCTCTCTTGTCCCCACGCACCTTCAGGGGCATGGATCACCACGCGTTGGCGCACGCCCTGTTCCATTAACCAGGCGGCGGCCTCGGCAAACGCGCTGGGTGCTGCCAGCCCCGAAGCGCTGCGCAGCGTCACTCCGGTGAGTGATTGTGCTTCCAGTTCATTAATCACCAGATAGTCGAGCCAGCGTAACGCCGGCACCACCAACGGGCGATACTCCCCGGTTCGCGACACCAAATCCAGCGAAGTGAGATAACCGCGTTGCTGCATTTGTGCCAGCAGATGCGCACTGCGCGTACCAAACACCTCATCAGGCTGGTCGAGACTATCCAGCAGCAGCAAATAGCCGAGATGAAAAATACGGTGTGACGTGGCAACTTCAGCAAAATGGGGCAAATCCAGCTCGGCATTGGCCCCGCGCGCATGGAAAAACGTACGTTGACCATCGGGCGTGGTCATCACTTGCGTCATCGCCGTGCTGACAGTGCGCGTACGTTGCACAAACTGACGATCAATCTGATGCTCGTCCAGCAACTGCACGATGTAATCGCCGTCGCTGTCCCCGCCCACCATGCCGACACCGGCCAGCGGCAAATTGACCTGCATGCGCGCCAGGGTGAACAGCACATTCAGTGCAGCGCCTCCGCTGCACTTCTCGCTGTGGGTAATCTCGGCTAACCAGCCTTGTTCCGGCCAATGCGTGATGCGTTGCACATGATCCACCAACATACTGCCCGCACCGAGAATACCGTTGCGTTGCACCATGTCAGGCCCTCCCGGCGCTGCCAAACACCTGCATCTGCTGTGCCACCACATTGGCAATATCGTGTTCTACCGCCATCAGCAGTTCAGCAAAGGCGTCGTAGCGGGCATCACGCTGGGTAATTTGCTTTTCAATTGCACCGAGTGCGGCTTGCGACATGCCCGTGTAGAAATTGATTTTATGGATGCCCAGGCTGATGGCGTGGCGGAAATCGGCGTCACTGATCCCTGAGCCGCCATGCAGCACCAGAGGAATGCCTGCGGCCGCGCGGATGGCCGCCAGACGGTCAAAATCAAGTTTCGGTTCGCCTTTGTATTTGCCGTGCGCATTGCCAATCGCCACGGCCAGACAATCGATCCCGGTCGACTGGACAAACTCCGCCGCCAAAGCAGGATCGGTAAACTTGTTGCTGTCAGCCTCGCCAAACAGCGCCCCACCTTCATCGCCGCCTACCGCGCCGAGTTCCGCTTCAACCGAAACGCCAATGGCGTGGCACATTTTCACCACTTCGCGCGTCTGGCGCACATTCTCCTCATAGCTGAGGGTTGAGCCATCAAACATCACCGAAGTAAAACCGAGGCGAATCGCCTGCATCACCGCTTCAAAGTGCAAACCGTGGTCGAGATTGAGCACTACCGGGATATCATGCAGCGCCGCTTCGGTGCGAATAGCGGCAATCAGAGGCGCGAGACTGACATACTTAAAGTGCACTTCCGCGATATTGATGATAAACGGCGATCGCTGTTGCTCTGCCGCCTGAAACAGGGCGCGCAGAAAGTGGGTATCGAGCACGTTAAATGCGCCGAGTGCGTATTGGTGCTGTTGCGCGTGGGCCAGACCCTGCGCCAGAGAAATCAGTGCCATCGTGAACTCCTTTATGCCAGCCAGCGGTGATATTCGTTGCACAACAGCCAGCGCGGATCTTCATCCTCATCAATCGGGTTGAAGCGCGCCAGCGGCGTGAGAAAGACATTGTCATGCTCGTCATCGTTGGGCATCGAGACTTCACCAACCAGCACATCGCCATAACCCTCTTCGCCCCAGAAGCTGTGCCAGATTCCGGGCTGCAGGGTTACGCTCTCACCCGGGGACAGGCGCAGTTGCGATCCCGCGGCGTGAGTCTGGCGGATGCCATCCAACGTGACGTTCACCGGCGAATCATCAAGCCGGTCGCCCGCGCGGTTATGCAGTGTCACGATCAGATTTCCGCCGCCGCGATTGATGATGTCTTCCATTTTTTGCGGATGGTAGTGCATGGGCGTCACCTGCCCTTCCCGCACGTGCATGATCTTTTCGGCATAGGGTTTGCCCCACGGCTGGCCGCCGCGCGATCCGTTACGCAGAGTAAACAAGGTTAAGCCGGTCTGAGAGAAATCATCAGCACCAAAACTGGTGACATCCCAGCCCAGATGCAGCGCCAGCAACTCTTCTGCGCTGCGTTTATCCAGCGCACGCCATTGGCTGAGGCCATAATCGGCCCACGGCGGCAGATGTACGTCCTGACGCATAAAGAATTCTCGGGTGAGTTGCAGAATGGCGTTCACTTCGGATCGATGCATAACTCCTCTCCCAATGCGGGCGGCCCAGAGACCGCCTCAAGTGATCAACGTTATTTCACTGTCCAGCCTTTGTAGCTGCTGACGGTATTGCGATCGATCATGGTGACCGGGATCAGCACCGGTTTGTCAGGCGCGGGTTTGCCCTGCAGGATGTCGTAGCCAATCTCCACCGCTTTGGCCGCCATCACCTGTGGGTCCTGGGCTGGCGTTGCGACAAACAGCGAACCTTTACGTTTCAGCGCCTCTTCACCATCAGGCGATCCATCGACGCCGACAATAAAGAACTCACTGCGCTGTGCCTGTTTAGCCGCCAGATCCGCACCTATCGCCGTTGGATCATTGATCGCAAATACCGCATCGATCTTCGGATTGGCTGACAGCAGTCCAGTCATCACTTCCAGGCCACCATCACGGCTGCCCTTGGCATTCTGGTTGTAGGAGAGCAGTTTGATATCCGGATGGGTTTTCAGCTCGTTCATGCAACCTTCAACCCGGTTTTGCACCGCCGATACAGGCGGTCCGTTGATGATCACCACGTTACCTTTGTCTTTCAGGCGATCAGAGATGTATTTACACGCCATCGCCCCAGCCTGGGTGTTATCGGAGGTAATGGTGGCGTTAGCACCGTCTGCGGCCACGTCCACCGCCACCACCACAATACCGGCGTCACGCGCACGTTTTACCGCAGGCGCGATGCCTTTGGAGTCGGCGGCGTTCAGGATAATCATGTCCACTTTAGCGGCGATGAAGTTATCAATCTGCGCCACCTGCTGACCGAGATCGTAACCGCTGGAGACCAGCGTCACATTGACCTTGTCGCCCGCCAGTTCGCGCGCCTTGAGCTCTGCGCCTTTGGTGATCTGCACGAAGAACGGGTTGGCGAGATCGCCGACCGTGACACCAATGGATTTGAGTTCTTTTGCCTGCACCAGTGGCGCACTCAACAACGTCGCCGCCAGCAGTCCGGTAATAATCGGATTAAAACGCATAGTCGATGTTCTCCTGCTTTTTTGATTATATTGGCGACCAGCAGATCGCCGTTGTGTGACAACCTGTTGCAAATAGCCCTTAACCCACGTGATGACGCGTACGGTACTTATCGATCAGCACGGCAATAATGATCACTCCGCCCTTGATCACCAGTTGCCAGAAGTAAGACACGCCCATCAGCGTCATGCCGTTGTTCAACGTGGCGATAATCAGCGCACCAATTAGCGTACCGGTGATGGTGCCGATGCCGCCGACAAAACTGGTACCGCCCAGGATCACCGCCGCTATCGCATCCAACTCGTATCCCACCCCCAGATTGCCGTTGGCACTGTAAAGGCGCGATGCACTCATCAATCCGCCCAATCCCGACAACATGCCGCTCATGGCATAAACAAACACCAGCACCATGCCGACCTTAATGCCGGTAAGACGAGCCGCCTGCATGTTGCCGCCCACAGCGTAGATGTGCACACCCAGGGTGGTACGGCGCAGAATGAACCAGCACAGCGCGATGACGGCAAAGGCAATAATGATCAGCCATGGGATCGGCCCGAGATAACCGTTGCCTATCCACTCAAAATTGATATCAGAGTTGATGACGGTGGTGCCGTTCGCCAGCAAATAAGCCGCGCCGCGCAAGGCGGTATAGGTGCCAAGCGTGACAATAAAGGGCGGTAAACCGGCCCACGCCACTAAAATGCCGTTAAACAGCCCCATAATTAGCCCTGCGCCGAGCGCCGCCGGTATCGTCAGCCCGGCAAAGGCGGGATCGAGTGACACCACCATCGCCACCACCGCCGTGGTGCCGAGCATCGAACCGACGGATAAATCTATCCCGCCAGTGAGGATGACAAAGGTCATCCCCGCCGCCAGCACGATATTGATCGAAGCCTGGCGGGTGATATTCAGCAGGTTGGCTTCGGTAAAGAAGTTCGGTGCGACAAAGCCAAATACCGCCACAATCAGAATCAAAATCGGCAGAATGCCCACCGTTTGCAACAGATCGCTCATTAAGGCGCGTTTGAGCGTAGGACTTTTTACGCGTGCGGTTTCACTGGTCATTTCGGTCTCCTCAGGCCTGAACCGGCTGTGCGCCGGTGGCCAGTGTCATGATGTTTTCCTGGCTGATCTCTGCGCCGCTCAGCTCGCCCGCAATGCTACCTTCGCGCATCACGTAGACGCGGTCACTCATCCCGACCACCTCCGGCAGCTCGCTGGAGATCATCAAAATCGCCACGCCTTGTTGCGCCATCTGATTCATCATGCGGTAGATTTCGCTTTTGGCGCCGACATCCACGCCGCGCGTGGGTTCGTCCAGCAGCAGGATGCGCGGTGCAATCGCCACCCAGCGTGAAATCAGCAGCTTCTGTTGGTTACCGCCCGATAATCCACCTGCCCGCACCTGGGCGTGCGGCACACGGATATTGAGTGATTCGATGGCATCACCAGCGATCTTTTGCCCTTTGCGCCGATTGAGCAGACCGTAGCTGGCATCACGCTCCAGCGTGGCCATCACGATGTTTTCCTGCGCGGCCAGTTCCAGAAACAGCCCTTGCTCTTTACGGTTCTCGGTCAGGAAACCAATGCCACGTGCTATGGCATCCCGCGGGGAGTGAATTTTCACCTTCTCCCCATCGATCCAGATCTCGCCGCCTTTCGGCTGGTGCACGCCAAAAATCAGCTGTGCCAGCTCACTGCGCCCGGCACCGACCAAACCTGCCAGCCCAACAATTTCCCCGGCGCGCACCGAGAGACTGCTGGGATGCACTTTCCGGTTATCGGTGAGATGATTAACGGCCAGGCGGATCTCACCGAAGGGAATATCGCGGTCTTTATTAAACAGATCGCTAAGTGGACGCCCGACCATCATGCGCACCAGTTCACTGGCATTGAGCTGGTCACGTGTCAGGCTGCCGACATACTGCCCATCGCGCAGCACGCTGACGCGATCGGAGAGCTCATACACTTCCGCCATGCGATGACTGATATAAATGATCGCCATGCCTTCACTGCGCAGGCGTTTAATCAGCGCAAACAGCTGCTCAGTTTCACGGTTGGAGAGCGCAGCCGTGGGTTCATCCATCACCAGAATGCGGCTGTTGCGATGCAGCGCGCGGGCGATTTCCACCTGCTGCTGCTCGGCGATGCTCAGCCTGCTCACCAGATCGGTTGCACTGAATTGCGCACCCAAACGATTAATCACCTGCTGTGCTTCTTCTGCCATCTGCCGACGTTTCACCAGCCCGCCACGCGTGATCTCGCTGCCGAGAAAAATGTTCTCTGCCACCGTGAGATTGGGCGCCAGATTGATTTCCTGATAAATCAGTGTGATGCCCGCTGCCAGCGCCTCTTTCGGGCCTTTAATAGCGTAGGGCTGACCATCAATAAGAATTTCCCCGCTGCTGGCGATATACGCACCGGCCAGAATCTTCATCAGCGTACTTTTTCCGGCACCGTTTTCGCCCATCAGCGCATGGACTTCACCCGGCCACACGGTCAGATCCACGCCTTTTAAGGCGTAGAAGCTGCCGAAGCGTCGGGTGATTTCGCGCATTTCTAATATCGGTGTCGCCGCCATCGCCAGGCTCCTGATGTGTGAAGTTGTCGCCGAGTGTTGCAACGCCAGATAAATGGAAAATGTCAGCGGCCATTCATATTTGTCATATTGCGCTCCGGTCACGCTTTTATACTCGCCGGGAGTTGAGAGGTAAGGAGTGTCCGCAAATGAGTCAGAGTCTGCACTGGCACGCTGGCGCACGGGGTCGCTTGCTGCTGTTTAACCTGTTAGTGGTGAGCGTGACGCTGGCGGTGAGCCTGGTGGCAATTTTTGGATTTCGCCACGCGGGTCACATTCAGGAGCAGGCACAGGCGCAAACCCTGGCGGATATGAACGGCAGCCTGGCGCTGGCGCGGGATACGGCCAACGTGGCCACCGCCGCCGTACGATTGGCGCAGGTGGTGGGTGCGCTGGAGTACCAGAGCGAGTCGGCACGTCTGCAACAGACGCAGCAAGCCTTGCAGCAGTCTTTATCCCTGCTGGCGAACGCGCCATTGGCCGCACAGCAACCCGCGCTGCTGGCGCGCATTCGTGAACGCAGCCAGATGCTGGAACAGAGCATCAATCAGCTGCTGCGTGTTGGTCATCAACGCCACTTACAACGCAACGTGATGCTGAGTGGTCTGTGGCAGGCGCAATTGCTGCTGAATCGCATTGATGTGCTCGCCAGCGACGGCGCTTTTTTGCCGCTGCGCCAGCAAACGGATGCCTTGTTAAAGGTGGCGATCCAGTCCACGGCACCGCAAGCTGCGGAACAGCAATTACAACAGGTACTGCCCATTTGGTCCGCCCTGCCGCTACAGGATGCGCTGGCGATGCAGCGTGACCGCTTGGTCGACACCACGCGCAGCTTACAACCCGTCGCTCAACAGCTTGAGCAGAGCGATATCGCCATTGCCTACGCGACCTATCGCATCAAAGCACTGGTTGCGATGCTGAATGGTGACATCACCCATTATGTGCAACTGGTCGCGCAGCAGAGCGATGCACGCAGCACGGTGACGCATCAGGAGCTGGACTCCATCATCGGGTTTATTGGCCTGTTTATGCTGCTGGCACTGTTGATCACCGGTTACGCGGGTTACTACATCTATCGTAATCTCGGTTCGAGCCTGACCGCTATCGCCCACGCCATGACGCGTCTGGCCCAGGGCGAGAAAAGCGTCAATGTTCCGGGATTGGCCCGCCGCGATGAGCTTGGCGATCTGGCTCGCGCCTTTAACGTCTTTGCGCGCAATACCGCTTCACTGGCCCACACTTCGCGCCTGTTAAAAGAGAAAAGTAATCAACTGGAATCCACTTTCCTCGCGATGCGCGATGGCTTTGCGTTGTTCGATAACAGCGGGCAACTGGTGGTTTGGAACGCACAATATGCTGAGTTGCTCGGCATTCCGGCGCGCGACCTGCATCGCGGCCTGCATTATCAACGTCTGCTAGAGCGGATGGATGTGCAACTCACCAGCCTGCACGATGCGCAGGAAGTTCGCCTGCCCGACGGCCGCACGCTGGAACTGCGCTTTAGCCCGGTGCCACGCCGTGGCATGGTCAATACCGTACTGGAGCGCACCACGCGCAAGGCGCTGGAAGAGGCGCTGCTACACAGCCAAAAAATGAAAGCGGTGGGCCAACTCACCGGCGGCATCGCTCATGACTTCAACAACCTGCTGGCCGTGATTATTGGCAGTCTGGCGCTCACCGTGGGCCAACTCCCCTCTGGTTCGCTGGCCAGTCGAATCGATCGTGCGCGGCTGGCGGCCGACCGCGCGGCACAGCTTACCCAGCGGCTGCTGGCCTTCTCACGTAAACAGTCGCTATATCCGCGTGCGGTATCAGTGATTGAGCTGGTCGATAATCTGCACTCACTGTTGCAGCATTCACTGTTGCCCGGTCAGCAATTAGTGGTAGATGCGCAACGCCCCGGTTGGCCAGCGTGGATCGATGCCGGGCAACTGGAAAATGCGCTGATGAATCTGGTGGTCAATGCGCGCGATGCCATGGAGAAACAAAGCGGGGAAATTCGCCTGCGCATCTGGAATCAGCGAATGCAGGAAGCGGATGGCAAACGCGATCGCGTGACCATTGAAGTTATCGATCACGGCTGCGGCATGTCAGCCGAGGTGCGAGAACAGGTGTTTGAGCCATTTTTCACCACCAAAGAGACGGGCAGCGGCAGCGGACTTGGGTTGTCGATGGTATATGGATTTGTGCGTCAATCCGGCGGGCAGATTGAGGTGGAAACCGCCCCCGGCCAGGGCACCACCGTGCGCCTGTTACTGCCGCGTGCACCGGAAGCGGCCCAGTCTGCACCGGCGCTGCCGGAATTCACGCCAGTTGCCAGCAGCGACCGTCTGGTGTTAGTCCTGGATGATGAACCCGCCGTCAGGCAGACATTGTGTGAGCACTTGCATCAGCTCGGCTATCTCACATTAGAGTGCGACGATGGCGAATCCGCGTTAACGCTGCTGCGGCAGACGCCGGACATTGAGTTACTGATCAGTGATTTGATGTTACCCGGGGCGTTAAACGGCGCGGATGTGATTCGTCAGGCTCAACAGCAGTGGCCGGAACTGGCCACGCTGCTGATTAGCGGTCAGGATTTGCGTCAAAGTCAGGTCACTTTGCCGCTGTGTGAACGGCTGGCAAAACCCTGGCAACAGGTGCAGTTGGCGCAGGCGCTGGAACGCGCCTGGCAACGCAGTGAACGGCTTAATCGCGCACGGCAGGCTGCCACAGTGGCAACGGTTTCCCCGTGATGTAGCGTTTACGCAATTTGCTGGAGATGACATCCATAATCATCACCACGCCGACCAGAAGGATGGTCAGGAACATCACCACATCCCAGTTCCACAGACGCATGTTCTCGGCATACACCAGGCCGACGCCACCTGCCCCGACAAAGCCGAGTACCGCCGCCGAACGGGTATTGGATTCAATCTGGTACAGGCTCAACGCCAGGAAGGTCGGGAAGGATTGGGTAAAGATGCCAAAGCGATGTTTCTGCAGACTATTGGCCCCCACCGCACCTAAACCACGGCTTGGCGAACGTTCAACCGCCTCATGCCCTTCTGCATACAGTTTACCCAGCAAGCCCACATCCTGAACCACAATCGCCAGCACGCCCGCCAACGGCCCCATGCCAACCGCACGCACAAAGATCAGGCCCCAGATGGCCATATCGACACCGCGCAGGATGTCGAGCAAACGGCGCACCACTAAGGAGATCGGACGGGCAATGGGATCGTGCATCACGTTACGCGCCGCAAGGAATGACACTGGCAATGCGATCAGCGATGCGGTCAATGTCCCGGCAAATACAATCGCCAGCGTTATGCCAATCTGCGAGAAATAATAGCCAAATGGCCAGTTCATAAAGTCTTGCCAAACGAACATGCGCAGGAAGTAACGCCCTAGTTGCTCGCAACCGATAATGACTCGGCTCCACTCAATGCCAAAGAACTCAAAGAAGAACAGGTAATAGAGCGCGATGGCAAGTGCAATGCCAGCCACCCGGCGCAGATAACGGTTTTGGGCGGCGAACAGTGCAGGATGTTCCTGCTTCAGTTTCGCTACATCCGGTGCTAATGCGATCATTTGATATCCCCTTCCACCACGCGACGGCGCAACCAGCCGGATACCGTATCCAGCAGCGACACCACCACAATGATCAGCAGCAGCGTAATGCTGACCTGATCGTAACGGTCCAGTTTGATGTTGGTCATCAGCTCCTGACCGATACCGCCCGCACCGACCAATCCGAGGATGGTGGAAGAACGGAAGTTCACTTCAAGGCGCATAAAGCTGTAGGAGAGAAACGTCGGTTTCACCTGTGGCCAGAAGGCGAAGCGCATGCGCTGTAATTTGGTGGCTCCGCAGGCCGCGAGGCCGCGCACCGGTTTGTCCGAAGCGCTCTCAATCGATTCATAAAACAGTTTGGTCAGGCTTCCCACGGTGTGCAGCGCCAGTGCGAGGAAGCCGGGAATCGCCCCAATGCCGAACGCCATGACGAACATCACCGCCCACGCCAGTTCAGGCATGGTGCGCAGGAAAGCGACAAAGGCACGGATCGCAAAGCGGACGCTGCGCGGCGTTTGGGTGTTGTCGGCGGCGAAAAACGCCAGTACCCCAGCGATCATCACGGCAACGATGGTCGACGACAGCGCCAGCTGCAAAGTTTCCCAAATCAGCGGCAGCTGAAAATGCAGGCGGTATCCCCAGTAGGCCAGCGAGCCTTCGGTTTTGACATCCGCGAACAACACCGACCAATGCAACACCGGCACGGTTTCGCCGATGTAATCAAAAAAGTGTGGCAGTGATTGCCAGACGGTGACCAGATTGAATTCCGCCATCTTGCCCGCAGCGAGGTAGAGCGCCACCAACAGCAGCGACCAGAGCACAGTGTCGCGTTTTTGCTGACGACGGATGCGTTGGTAGTAGTGTTCGAAATCGGTCAAGGGGGATGTCCTGTATTGGAGGTAATATTGCGTGGCACAACGGTGTAGCGGCACGATTCATTGCACACTGATACCCGCTCATCTGCGAGTGAAAACCGCGCGATTCATCGCGCCGCTACGGTTTGCTGCAAGTGCATCAGGCAGGTATGCTTTGCCAGCACACCTGCCCCGCAGGTTCATTAACCGCGTGAACCTTTCATCAAATCACGTTTCATATCGATGATGTTCTGATAATCGGCAACGGTTGCCGGGCCGATGTGCTGAGCACCGCCCACCGCTTTAACAAAGCAACTGTGGTCTTCTTTATCCAGCTTCTTGATCGCAGCCACCAGCTTCTGTTTGAAGTCAGCGGGCAAGTTGTTGCTCACCAGGATTGGACCGTTCGGGATCAGCGGAGACTGCCAGATGATGCGGATTTTCTTCATCAGGTCAGGCTGGTCCATACGCATCATGCGGCCAAAGGCACCAGAGGTATAACCCTTGTCATAATCGCCGATCATTGAAGTCCAGGTCACAGCACCTTCAAACTGACCATTCAGCACACCCAGGATGTCCTGCTCGTGGCCGCCAGAGAAAGTCACGCTGGAGAAGGTGTTGTTGTACTTGTCGTCAACCGTGCCACCAAACTCTTTCTTAAACGCCTGGTTTGGCATCAGGAAGCCAGAAGTTGAATCCGGATCGGCCATACCAAAGGATTTGCCTTTCAGGTCTTCCAGCTTTTTGTACGGGCTGTCTGCTTTCACGATCACCACAGAGTGATAACCCTGTGATCCGTCTTTGTCATCCACCACGATGCCGACCACGTCAACCGCTTTCGGGTTCTGCAGATAAACCGACGCATAAGATGCTGGAGACATGCTCAGCACCATATCAATTTTGTTACCCAGCAGACCCTGAATCACGCCTGAGTAGTCAGACGAGTTGCGCATTTTGGTATCGACGTTCAGCTCTTTGTCGAAGAAATCTTTCACGCACTGGTTATCGCCGATCTGCTGAGTGGCGTTCTGTCCACCCAAAATCCCGAGGTTCAATTCTTTTGGTGCATCCGCTGCGTTAACGCCAAAAGTCATTGCAACAGTCAATAAAGCTAAAGAGGTCAGTTTCATTCGTGTTTTTTCTCTTGCCGTGGAAGTTAGTGGAGCTGGTTAATTTCGTCGCCGTACAGCTCATGCAGCAAGCCATCGGTCAACTGAGAAGGATGTCCGTCAAACAGCACTTTGCCGCGCTGAATGCCGATAACACGGGTGCAGTACTGCTTCACCAGTTCAATCGAGTGCAGGTTCACCATGACGCTGATGCCCTGCTCACTCACCTGACGCAGCACATCCATGATGCGTTTGGTGTTTTTCGGATCGAGTGAGGCCACCGGCTCATCTGCCAGCAGAATCCGCGGGTTTTGCATCAGCGCACGGCAAATCGCCACGCGCTGCATCTGCCCACCTGACAGGTTCTCCGCACGCTGCAGCGCCTGCGGCAGCATGTTCATCCACTGCAGCAGCTCAATCGCCTGCGCGCGGTCCGCTTCGGAGAACACTTTGAAGAAGGATTTCAGTGTTGAAGTCTGGCTCAGGCGACCCAGCAGTACGTTGGTCAGTACATCCAGACGCGGCACCAGACAGAAATCCTGGAAAATCATGCCGCATTCGCTGCGCCATTCGCGCATCTGGCGGCTATTGAGCGTCACCACATCACGATCGGCTTCACCCTGACGATTACTGAGAATCGCACCCTGCGAAGCACTGATGGTGCCGTTCAGCATGTGTAACAGTGTCGATTTGCCTGCGCCTGAGCGACCAATCACGGCCACCAGCTCGCCCGCATGCAGATCGAAGCTGACATTATCCAGTACGCGGTTTTCGCCGTACGCCTTGCACAGTCCCTGTACCGACAGCACCTTGTTGCCTTGCCCGGCTTGCGGAACATAAGGATTGTCGATAACGGTTTTCAGTAATGCCTGTGCCATGTTGCACTCCATCTCTCTGAGGTCTTGATTGCCCGTTATTACGGGCAAATCCGATGAAGACTTAATGACAGTTAAATGATTAAACAGTGACACTGAGTGCGGAGCCGACCGTAATCGTCTGGCCGTCGGTGGCCGCCAGCACATTGTCAGGTAAGCGATTATTAAGTAACCAGCCATCCATCTCATGACTGAGGTGGATAAGCCACGCCTGGCGCGGTGCCAGCTGTTCAATAATCTGCAATGCGCGCGTCACATCGTTATGATTGCGTACGCTTTCTCGTGGCGGGTCATTGCAGTCAATCACCAGTTGATCCAGCGGTTGACCATGAAGAAAATCTGCAGTGTCAGGCGGCAATCCACAGGTATCACAAAGCCAGGCGAGGCGCGTACCCTGCCAGTCGAACAGGTAACCATAAGTGAGTTTTGAGTGCTGCAGCGGTAGAGGTGTCACCTGCAACGCACCAAAGCTATGAGGGACGAAAGGCGTGAGGGCAGAACGGAAATCCAGCAAACCAGGATGTTTAAACAGGTCATCGCAGCCCTTCTCATCCGGCGGTGCCCACACCGGAATCGGCTGACCTAATCCCCAACGTAAACTGAACAGTCCTGCCACATGGTCCATATGAAAATGGGTGAGCAAAATACGGCTCAGTTCACCGGGTCGAAAGCGCTGATGCAGGTCGTGGCGTCCGGCGTCCAGCAATATACGCTCGCTGCCCGTGTCAATGAGTGCACTGGTCGCGGCACGCGCGCGCCTTGGCTCAAGACGTGCACGTTCGCAAGCGTGGCAATCACAGCCAAACAGCGGCGCAGACTGCACGCCACCCGTACCGAGAAAAGTGAGTTTCATGGTGGATGCTCCAGCAATTGACGCAACCCGTTGAGGGTATCGCTGAGTGCGCCATCGTTATTGAGCGGATGGCAGTGCGCAGGCAGCGGTTCTGATGCGCGCGCCAGCCGTTGACGAATCTCCCCTTCACTTTCACGTCCGCGCTGCCGTAAGCGCATTTCCAGCACCGCCGGTGAAACGTGCAGCACCAGCGGCAACAGTTGTGTGCCGTAATGTTGCTCGACAATCGGCAGATGCAGACGCGAACCGTTGACCAGCACATTCAACCCGCGCGCCAGCCAGTGGTCGATCTCTTCTCCCAGCCCGTAGTAGAGGCCGTGTGCCTGCCAGCTGATGGCAAACAATCCCATGGCTTGACGACGCCGAAACTCAGCCTCGCTCAGCGCCACATGATTTTCGCCCCCGGCATCAGCCGGGCGCGTAATGTAGCGATGGGCGATCACCAGGTTATCTGGCGGCGCTTCGCGTAGCGCATTCAACAAACTGTCTTTACCCGAGCCCGAAGGCCCGGTGAGCCAGATCAGGCGCGCCATCAGAACACCAGCCTGCCCTGCGACCAGACGTGGCGAATGTGTGGATGCCCATGTTCGGTATGCGCCAGTACCAGGTCGGCACGCATGCCTTCGCCAATCACGCCGCGATCGTGCAAGCCAATGGCACGCGCCGGATGACGTGTCACCAACGCGGCGGCCTGTGGCAACGTCAGGCTGTTGCGTTCATCTGCCACTAAGCGGAACACCGCGTCCAGCAAGCTCGCTGGGTAGTAATCCGATGACAGAATATCCAGCAGCCCATGGCTGGCTAGCTCCCAGGCTGCCACGTTGCCCGAGTGCGATCCACCACGCACGATATTCGGCGCGCCCATTAACACCTGCATACCGCACTCACGCGAGGCGCGGGCAGCCTCGATGGTGGTGGGGAACTCCGCAATGGTGCTGCCCACCTCATGCGATTCGGCCACATGTGCGGCAGTAGCATCATCGTGACTGGCAATCGGGATCCCCCGTGAACGGCACAGGCTGGAGATGGCGTTACGGTTCGGCGTCGAGAACTCGGCAGCCAGTGCCAGTTGCTCACGTTCGAACTGATCCATCTGCTCATCATTCAACGAGTATTTGCCCTGGTAATAGGTGCGATACATCTCCAGCGAGGCGTATTGACGTTGGCCTGGCGAATGGTCCATCAGCGATACCAGTGACAGCTCAGGCGTGCTCATCAACTTTTCAAACAGCGGCAGCGTGGTGTTGTGTGGCAACTCACAGCGCAGATGCAGATGGTGGTCGACCCGGTTGATACCTTTGCGGTTGCTGTCCTGAATGGCGTTGATCATTTTGCTCAGGTTCTCGAGGCGATGACCGCCATCACGCACATCGCCGACGCCAATCGCATCCAGCACCGTGGTAATGCCGCTGGCAACCATCAGCGCATCGTGGCTGCTCATTGCCGAGTGCGCGGGCCAATCCACTTTTGGACGCGGCGTGAAGAATTTGTCGAGGTTGTCGGTATGCAGCTCAACCAGTCCTGGTAACAGGAAGGCGTTTTCGCCATCCAGTGCACCAGGCAATTGGCTGGTGCTGTCGCTGAAACTGGCGATGCGACCGTCGCGGATCTCCAGCGAACCGGCGACAACCTCATTTTCCAGCACCAGACGGACATTATTGACGATCATGCTTCTGCTCCTGTTTTAACCGGCTGCATGACGTGCAGGCGATCGGCCACGCGTGCGCGCACCGCTTCGTCATGGAAAATGCCCACAATAGCGGCACCACGGGTGCGCGCCTGTTCAATCAATTCCACCACCGCTGCGCTATTCGCACTGTCGAGTGAGGCGGTGGGTTCATCCAGCAGCAATACCGGATAATCCGCGATAAAACCCCGTGCGATGTTCACGCGCTGCTGTTCACCGCCCGAGAACGTGGACGGCGCGAGTGACCACAAACGTTCAGGCACATTCAGCCTGGTCAGCAGGTCTTTGGCTCGCTTCTCGCAAAAAGCACGATCCACGCCGCGTTCGAGCAGAGGTTGCATGACGATTTCCAACGTGGGCACACGAGGAATAACGCGCAAGAACTGGCTGACCCAGCCAACAGTTTCACGACGAATCGCCAAAATCTGCCGCGCGGGTGCCTGTGCCATGTCGATCCATGCGCCCTGATGTTGCAGCCAGATATGGCCGCTGTTGGCCTGATAGTTGCCGTACAGCGCGCGCAGCAGCGTGGATTTACCGCTGCCGGAACGGCCGTGCAGCACCACACATTCACCGGCGCCGACCTCAAGATTGGCATCCTGCAGCACCGGCAGTTCAGCACTGCTCTGGTTGTGCAGCACGAAGGTTTTGCTAAGTTTCTCTACGCGCAATAAAGGTTGCATGTTGATGTCCTGATGAAGTTAAGCCAGCACCGATGAGACCAGCAGTTGCGTGTAAGGATGGTGCGGATCGTCCAGCACCCGGTCGGTCAGACCGCTCTCCACCACCTTGCCCTGCTTCATCACCAGCAGGCGGTGCGCCAGCAAGCGCGCGACGCCGAGATCGTGGGTGACGATCACCACCGCCAGATTGAGCTCGCGTACCAGCGTTCGCAGCAGATCCAGCAGTCGTGCCTGCACCGACACATCCAGACCACCGGTCGGCTCATCCATAAACACCAGCGTGGGTTGCGTCACCAGGTTGCGTGCAATCTGCAAACGCTGCTGCATACCGCCGGAGAAGGTGGTCGGCAAATCGTCGATGCGGTTGGCGGGGATTTCGACGTCCTGCAACCAGCGCATCGCCTCTTTACGGATGTCACCGTAATGACGCTGGCCGACGGCCATCAAACGCTCGCCGATATTGCCGCCCGCCGTGACCTGCGGGCGCAATCCGTCCAGCGGATGCTGATGCACCACGCCCCATTCGGTACGCAACAAGCGGCGGCGGTCGCTCTCACTCAGTTGATAAAGATCCTGTGCCCGGTAAAGAATGTTGCCCTGCTGCGGCGCTAAACGCGCAGACAGGCTACGCAGCAAGGTGGTTTTGCCGGAACCCGACTCACCCACAATGCCCAAGACTTCCCCTGGATAGAGTTCAAAGCTGACGTCTTCAAAACCTTTGCCTGGCGCATAAAGATGCGTCAGATTGTTGACCGCAAGCAGCGGTTGTTCACTGTGCATGTTGTTGTTCCTGCTGCTGGTGGCAAAAATCGGTATCGGAGCAGACAAACATGCGCGTACCGGCATCATCCATGACCACCTCATCGAGGTAGCTGTGGCGTGAACCGCACAGGGCACAGGGTTCATCCCAGCTTTGTACGGTGAATGGGTGGTCGTCGAAGTCGAGGCTTTCCACTTTGGTATAAGGCGGCAAGGCATAAATGCGCTTTTCACGCCCGGCGCCAAACAGTTGCAGCGCAGGCATCATGTGCATTTTCGGGTTATCGAATTTCGGGATCGGTGAAGGGTCCATCACGTAGCGATCGTTGACCTTCACCGGATAGGCATAAGTGGTGGCGATATGGCCGTAGCGGGCGATATCTTCATACAGTTTGACCTGCATGATGCCGTACTCTTCCAGTGCGTGCATGGTGCGGGTTTCCGTTTCGCGCGGCTCGATGAAGCGCAGCGGCTCAGGAATCGGCACCTGGAAAATCAGCACCTGATCTTCCTGCAATGGCGTCTCCGGAATGCGGTGACGCGTCTGGATCAGCGTGGCGTCTTTGGTGGCTTCGGTGGTGGCCGCCCCGCTGACACGCTGGAAGAAGCGGCGGATCGACACGGCGTTGGTGGTGTCATCCGCGCCCTGGTCAATCACCTTCAGCACGTCGCTGTCGCCAATGATGCTGGCGGTGATCTGGATCCCGCCGGTGCCCCAGCCGTAAGGCATCGGCATTTCACGTCCGGCAAACGGCACCTGATAACCCGGAATCGCTACCGCTTTGAGGATCGCGCGACGAATGGTGCGCTTGGTCTGCTCATCCAGATAGCCGTTGTTATAGCCGGTTAACTCACTCATCGTTTTGCTCCTGAACCTGTTCACGCAGCCGTTTCAGCAACTCCAGCTCCGCCTGGAAATCGACGTAGTGCGGCAGTTTCAGATGCGAAACAAAGCCCGCCGCTTCCACGTTGTCGGCATGCGACAGCACGAACTCTTCGTCCTGCGCCGGGCCGGCAATACGTTCGTTGTAATCGGGTGCTTGCAGGGCACGATCCACCAGTGCCATCGCCATCGCCTTGCGCTCTGAACGGCCAAACACCAGCCCGTAGCCGCGCGTGAAGTGCGGCGCACCTTCGGTTTGCGTGGTGAAGCCGTTGACCATTTCACACTCGGTCAGCAGGATTTCACCGATATCAATCTCAAAGCCCAGTTCTTCCGGGCAGATCGACACGCTGAGATAGCCGGTACGGATTTCGCCAGCAAACGGGTGGTTGCGGCCATAACCGCGCTGCGTGGAGTAGCCGAGCGCCAGCAAGAAACCTTCGTCGCCGCGCACCAACTGTTGCAGACGTGCCGCGCGCGTGGCCGGATAGCCAGGCGGTTCACGCGTGATATCACAAGGCTCGCTGCCATCATCCTCTTCGCGCGCTGCCAGGCCCTCTCTGGTCATCATGCTGAACACATGCGGGCAGTGCTCTGGTAGCGCCTGATCGTCACGCGGTGCCGTCGGGGTTTCACCGTTAGCCAGCAGGGTGAAATCGAGCAGGCGATGGCTGTAATCGTAGGTAGGACCGAGCACTTGACCGCCCGGCAAATCTTTGTACACCGCCGAGATACGACGTTCGATGCGCATCTCATCGGTGTCCAGCGCCAGGCTGTCAGCCAGACGTGGTAGCGTCGTGCGATAGGCACGCAGCAGAAAGATCGCTTCGACCAAATCGCCGCTGGCTTGTTTAATGGCGAGTGCCGCCAGTTGGGGATCGTAGATACCGCCTTCGGTCATCACGCGATCCACCGCTAATCCCAGCTGCTGTGCGACCTGATCGCAGCCGAGTTCTGCGATATCGCGGTCGCCACGGCGCAAATCAGCCTGTAGCTCATGAGCACTGGCTATCGCCTTCTCGCCCCCTTTCACCGCAACGTACATCAGCACACCTCCACGTCGGTAGTGCGTGGCAAGGCCATCATCGCTTCACCGCAGGTGAAAATCAGATCCACGCCCAGTGGGAACGGGTGCGGACGCTCGCGCAGATAGGTCAGAATGGCTTCGGGAAGCTGCGGGGCGATGGCGCGTGACTCACGCAGGCCAGGACCAGACAGGCGCAGGGTTAAGCCGCCGTTCAGTGATGGCACTTCAATGATCAGTGTGGTGCTTTTTTCCGGTGACATATTGTCGCCCGGCGCAAACTGCGCGGGATCCGGATTGGATGCCGCATGCGTCAGGGCAAAGGGTGCATGGCGCTCTTCCACAATCGGCACACCGGTGTGAAAACGCAGGTTGTTACGCACGATTTCACTATCTACGCGACCATCCAGCCACAACGCACTCTCCTGATCCACCAGCGTCAGCAGTACCGCCGTTGCGGCAGGCGACAGGTCGCCCCAGCCCTGTTCCAGTGGCAGAGAGACCATCACGCCTGGCTCGCTCATTGCTTTGAGAATGCGGCGGAAGGCACGCTGTGAATCGGCAACCGGATGGTTAAAACTGGCGAGTAATGTCATGAGTTATCTCCGCGTACCAGCGTAAAGAAGTCCACTTTAGAGCTGGCGATTTCACGTGCGCGCAGCTGACGCTGCTCTTCACGCAGGGCCGCCAGCGGGGCAATTAATTTTTCCTGCAACAGCGCATGGGTTTCCGGCTGTTGCAGCAGCGCATCAATCACGGCGCAGCGTTCGGCATGGGCTTTATCGCGGCCCAGTACATAACTGAAACCGAGGGTGCCATCATGCAGTTTCACTACGGCACGCGTGACGGTGGCATCGCCCATCACGAAGCGTTTGCCGCTACCGCCCATGCGCGCCTGCAAACGGGTTAAACCGGTTTCGGCGGGACGAATCGTTTCAAATTGCGCTTTGAGGTGCAGCGACTGCCAGTGGGCATTTAGCTGGCTGGCTTCGCTGTGCGCGAGTACCGATAGCCAATGCTGGCGAGCGGTTTGCTGTTTCATTCATGCTCCAGAGTCAGTTCAATCATGTCGCCACGTGTCAGGCTGACGGAGTATTCCGCTACCTGACCGTCACGGTGTTTATTCAGGGTGCGCACGCACAGCAGCGGTGACTGCAGGGCAATCTCCAGCTGTTTACACTCTTTAGCCTGGGCGCGGCGGGTGCTGATTCGGGTTTGCGAACGCGTTAAATCGAGGCCAAGGTGCTGCTGCATAAAGTCATGCAGCGAGCCGTTCTGGAACTGCTGTATCGTCGGCCACCAGCTCAGTTCCGGCAGGAAGTGATTGATGACACACACCGGCACGCCATTCACGCGGCGCAGCGTGCGCAGATGAATCACGTTGTCGCCTTCATTAATGGCGAGCGCACTGGCTACATCGCCACTGGCGGGACGCAGCACCGCCAGCAGTCGCTCACTGGTGGGGTGGCTGCCCTGCTCCAGCAGGTTTTGGCTAAAGCGCGCCTGCGCATGCAAGGGGTAATCATAGGGACGCATCAGCACCAAAATGCCGACGCCGTGACGGCGTTGCAGCAGCCCTTTGTTCACCAGTTCATCTACCGCGCGGCGCAACGTATGGCGGTTGACTTCATAGTGATCGGCTAACCGTTGTTCAGAAGGCAGATAGTCACCACAGCGATAACGCTCTTGCAGTGCCTGCTCCAGTTGGGCGGCGACCGCCTGATATACAGTGGTCGGATGTCTGGATATCTCCATCACGTTCAATACCTCATTCGCTATGGGTTGAGGAGCGCAGCGACAAGTGCTGCGAGATGGCGACTACAGTGCGCGAGCCAGATGACAGCGCCGTGACGGCTCAATGACGTGAGGATGAATTTGCTTTAGGGCAGCAGGATCGAAGCGAAACGGCTGTGGTTTTAATAAAAAATTTTTAACTGTTACCTTTGTGATAGTGTTCAAAAAATTATCGCTTATTTTCACCGATTTATCGCTTCCCTTACAGGATGCAGCTTGCGTAAAGTCTGCTAACGTTATTAATGAGCCCTCCTTGTTACGCGAACCCTAAAATGATTAACACAATCAAACTGTCCGACGGTTTTCGCCGCAATTTTGTACGGGAAGTTATTTTGCCGTTGGTGGCGATTTTAGTTTTAACCTTTGCCGGAGCAGGTGTTGGCTTGTTCTGGGGCACCTCGCTGAGCAATGAACAGGCTCGCGATCAACAGCAACGCATGATTGAGGCCTCCTTTAGCCAAAGTTTGAATGAACATTTGCGTCAGCTGCGCAGTTTGACTCGCTGGTCGCCTCTCGCGGACCAATTGGCATTGGGCGTGCCGGATCAGAGCTGGTTAGATCAAAATATCGGTGGCTGGCTTTATGACATGTTTGACCACCAGTTGATTCTGCTGATGGATCGTAACAATCAGCCGCTGGCGATCTGGCGTGAGGGTAAACGCGTGCCCAGTGACAGCGTGGGGCAATACCTAAAAGACATGCTGGCCAGTCCGCTCGTGGTGAGCAGTGATGAGGTGGCGGGTCCCAGCGATCGCGCCGATTTCGTGCGCATTGGGCAACGTGCCGCGGCCCTCGCTGTGGGCGATATCAGCAGCACACGTGAAGCAGGCCGCTATCGATTAGTGAGTATCAAATTTCTCGATGATGGCTATTTACGTAATCTGGCGGATCGCAGCCAACTGCAACAGCTGCATTTCAGCGATGGCGCACCGCAGCCTGGAACAGATGCACTCTACCAACTGAATTCACAGCAAGGCGATGCAGTGGGTTACCTGAGCTGGCTACCAGATAAACCCGGCGCGCAGATGCTGCGCATGCTCGGCCCTTCAACACTGTTATCCGTGGTGCTGATTACCCTGCTCTGCCTGTTTATGGTCAGGCGCATCTGGACCTCCTCTCTCAATCTGTCGCAATCGTTGCTTAAGCTCGGCGCCAGTGAGGCGCAGGCGCAGCATCTGGCTTTTCACGATGTGCTTACCGGACTGCCTAATCGGGCACTGGTGGAAGATCGGCTGACCCAGGCGCTGGCTGCATCCGCCCGGCACGATCAACGTGTGGCGCTGCTGTTGCTTGATCTCGATCGCTTTAAAAACATCAATGATACCTATGGCCATCATGCGGGCGATGAGTTGATCATTGAGGTGGCGCGCCGCCTCACGCACATCTTGCGTGCCAGCGATACCGTAGGGCGCATCGGCGGGGATGAATTTATTGTGATGATGCCGGACGTCGATAACATCGGTCAGGTGCAGGCGTTGGCAAAACGCATTATCAGTGAGCTGAGTGAAACCTATGAGCTGCAAGGCAGCGAAGTGTGGGTTGGGGTCAGCATCGGGCTGGCGCTGGCCCCTAAAGATGGCATTGACCGTCTGGAGCTGATGCGTAAAGCGGACATCGCGCTGTATGAGGCAAAAAACAGTGGTCGCGGCCAGTATCGCCAGTTCGAAAAAGTGATGGATGAATCGCTGCGCACCCGCCAGCAGATGGCGACGGATTTACGTCAGGCGCTGGTCAATTTCGATGGTCTGCGCGTGTGGTATCAACCCCTGATGGAGATCAGCGGACAGCGAGTGGTGGGATTAGAAGCCCTGCTGCGCTGGCAGCATCCGGTGCGTGGTGATGTCTCGCCGGGTGACTTTATCGCCATCGCCGAAGAGACCGGGATGATCATTCCGCTGGGCGAATGGGTGTTACGTGAAGCCTGCAAAACCTCACTGAAACTGCCGCAGGTGATTGTGGCGGTTAACGTTTCTCCCGTGCAGTTTCGCGCCAGCGGCTTTGTGGAGCGCATCGTTGAAATTGTGCGTGAAGAAGGCGCCAATCCACATCATATGGAACTGGAGATCACCGAAGGCGTATTGATTGAGGATGAGCACGAAGCACGCAATAACATCATCGCGCTGCGTGAGGCCGGTTTCCGCATTGCGCTGGATGATTTTGGCACCGGTTACTCCAGCCTTAACTATCTCAGCACATTCCCGGTCGACAAAATCAAGATTGATCGCTCCTTCACCCAATCGCTGGGCGTCGCGCAAAACTCTGCGGCAATCGTTGAATCCGTGGTGCGTCTGGGTCACGCCATGGGCTTAACCGTCACCGCCGAAGGAGTAGAAACCGAAGGCCAGAAGATGGCGCTGGCCGATGCGGGCTGTAATCAGCTACAGGGATATCTGTTCAGCCAGGCCGTACCGTTTGAAGAGATTGAAAAGATGGTATAAATGCCCGACGGGAGGAGCGTGTTCCGCCCTGCGGGCATTGGCGTCAAAGCCGCGCCGCTCGCGTTTAATCCCGGTTAGCGGTGGCGGCGCGATCTACCGTGCATCAGGGTTATGACGGAAAATCCGTATCAATCGACGTCTGCTTCCAGTCTTCGATTTGTGCCAGTCTCTCTTTCAACTTACTGGTCACTGCCTCATAGCCCCATGCGCCCATCACCAGATGGCGCGGAGGATTATCGTGCTCCGTGATGGCGATCATCGCCGTGGCCGCACGAGCCGGATCGCCCGCCTGGGTGCCGCTGTATTCGGAAGTGGCTTTCATGCGCGCCGCCGCCGTATCAGCATATTCCGGTATGGTGCTCGGCGTCTGGTGCAGTGAACGCCCCGCCCAATCCGTGCGGAAAGGGCCAGGCTCGACACAAGTGACATGAATGCCTAAAGGCGCCGCTTCCACTGCCAGGGAATCAGACCAGCCTTCCACCGCGTGTTTGCTGGCCGAGTAATAGCCTGAACTGGCAAAGCCAATGAATCCGGCGACCGAGGTGATATTGATCACGTGTCCGCGACGCTGTTTACGCATCGCCGGCAAAATCGCGCGGGTCAAGGCAAAAAGACCAAAGACGTTGGCATCGAACTGAGCACGGATCTCACGCTCATCGCCCTCTTCCACTGAACTCTGATAGCCATAACCGGCATTGTTCACCAGCACATCCACCGTACCGAATTTGTCCAGTGCGGCCTGAACGGCTTGCTCGATACTTTGCGCATCGGTCACATCCAGTGCCACCGCAAGGGCGTTGTCATGCCCCGCCACCAAATCCTGCACTTTTGCCGGGTCACGCGCGGTCACCACGGTATGGAAGCCGCGCGCAATGGTCTGCTGCGCCAGCTCCCGGCCAAAGCCGGTTGAACAACCAGAAATAAACCAAACGGGCGTGTTTGCTGAAGCCATAGTGACATCCTCTTAAATGCGCCTGATGAACCGTCATCGGGCAACAAAAGACTATGGCAAAGCCTGAAGCTGAATATTAGCGCTTAGTGCGACCTGTTCATCATCGCCGGATAGCGTTGTTGCAGATTCTGGAAGATGGCCTGCATCTGCGCCTCAAGCATTGCCGGTTGTGGATCTGCTGCAACCGCCTCACGTGTTGCCGGTTGTGCCTCCACTGCCACGGCGTCAAACACCTGCTGCTTGAGGAAGTGGCGCCAGCTGACCGGCGCTTCTGCCAGAAACGCGGTGAGCAACGCATAGCGCGCCGGTGTCCACTGCTGTTCAAATGCGGTGCGGGCTGGGCCGTGATCAAAATGCTGCCGGGCTTCGTGTTGCATCTCAGCGCGTAAACGCGCAGTGGTGATCGCATCCACCTCATCATCGATGATCGCCACGCCGTAGCGCTCACGCGCCATCTGGCCGGAGACGAATCCGCAGCGCACATCCTGCAGCACTGCCGCCGTGTCACGTTCCACTGGCAGGCCATACCCTCCCGCGCCCGGACCACGCACCTCAACGATATCGCCCGGCTGGCAACGAATGACATCGGTGTTGCCGTGTTCAATGGCCTTGCCGTTGCGCAGCGTGCGGAAGTGCGACAATGCCCCTGACTCACCGCCCAGCACGCCAGCCGAGGCGAACACTGACCGGTTGCGATTGCGCGCCGTTACCGTGGTGTTGGGCGCGGTAATTTCAAACGCCATCTCCGTGGCCAGGCCGCCACGATAGCGCCCGGCACCGGCACTGTCCGCTGCCAGCCCATAGCGATGGAAATGGATGGGTACTTCTGCCTCGT
Source organism: Jatropha multifida (assembly GCA_948099535.1). NCBI lineage: Eukaryota > Viridiplantae > Streptophyta > Magnoliopsida > Malpighiales > Euphorbiaceae > Jatropha > Jatropha multifida. The sequence goes on from CANUEX010048179.1 coordinate 40,356, forward strand.
TGATCTCAATAGGCGTGTTTTTCAGAAACGCCGATAACCCGCCAGAACCATCCGGGCCATCATGACGTGGCGTACCGCCGGCGCCACCGCCGACGGGTCCTAGTGAAGCCACCACGCTGCGGTTCTGGCTATCGCTGGTACGGATATTCATGATCGAGTTGCCGCCGGGTGAGTTGGCCGGTAAGCGATCGGGCAACGCCTGGGAAAAGACGCCAATGGTGGCGATCTGCGATAACGCACAGGTCAGCGATCGCATGCCCACCGCGGCAGGCGCTTCACAGTTCATCACCGTACCGGGCGGCAGGATCGCGCGCGTCGGGCGTAAGGTGCCCGCATTGAGCAGCAGATGGCGATCCAGCGTGGAAAGCACATAAGTGACACCCACCAGCGCCAGCGGGTGGCGTTCACGGCCGCCCGTAGGCATATTCAGCGACGAGGCCAGCTGCGGATCGCTGCCGGTGTAATCCAGCTCCAGCGTGTCGCCGCTAATGCGCAGCGTGATGGCTACGCGGCACGGATAGCCGCCTTCACCATCTTCATCGGCATAGTCAGCATAGAAGTACTCCCCGTCCGGGATAGTGGCAATAATGCTGCGCGCCTGCGCTTCGGCGTAGTCCAGAATACCCTCGATACCCTGCAGGAAATCCTCAACACCAAAACGCGCGATGATGTCATGGATCTTACGCTCGCCCACGTTCACCGAGGCAATCTGCGCCTTGAAATCCCCCCAGTTTTGCTCTGGTACACGCACGTTGAGGCGCATGATGCTGGCGACTTCTTCATTCAACTCACCGTTGCGCACAATCTTGAGTGGCGGAATGCGGATGCCCTCCTGCACGATGTCGGTCAGCGATCGCGACAGCGAAGCCGGCACCGCGCCGCCCACATCGGTGTTATGAATATGGCCCACCACAAAACAGACAATCGCACCGTTGTGAAACACCGGCTTCCAGATATGGATATCCGGCGAGTGCGTTGCCACATTACCCGCATACGAATCATTAGTGATGCAGATATCGCCCTCCTGATAGCTGTCGATTAACGCCAGCACCGGGCCGTAATCGATGCCGCTATACCAGGGCGCGCCAAAGCTGCGCGGTGAGGCGAACGCCATGCCGTCACGACTGACAATCTGACAGGAAAAATCTTCAGTCTCTTTGACGAAAGTGGAGTGCGCGGTGCGCATCAGCGTAAACGCCATCGCATCGGCAGCCGCCGCGCAATAGTTCGCCAGAATTTGCAGGTTACGTCCGTTAATGGCCATGTTAGTTTGCCTCCAGAGGCGTAATCAGCAAGTTGCCAAAACTATCGACATCCACCTGCATGAACGGTGGAACGCAGGTGGTGCAGTCATCCTGTGCGATGATCACCGGTCCGTTGAGATGGTGTCCGGTACGCAGAGTGGCACGCAACACCACATCGACCTGATGTGACGCACCGTCAATCCAGGCATGCACCTGTTTTGCGACCTCGACGGCATCAGTGGCCGCAGGCAACCGATTGAGCGTGGGTTTCGGTGTGGGAGACGCAATCACCAACCGCAGATTGATAATCTGCACCGGCGCATCGGCATCACAGTGACCAAACAGCTGCTGATGCTGGCGGTCAAAGACCTCATGTAAGGCCGCCACGTTGGCCTGCACCAGCCACTCCGGCTGTAATGCGACTTCTATCTCAAACGATTGGCCGCGATAGCGCATATCGGCGCTGTAATGCAAAGCGAACGGCATGTCCGCGCCGTGTTGATCGTGCAGCCAGCCACGCGCACGTTGGCTCAGGGCTTCCGCTTCCGTTGCCAGCTTATCCGCAAGGCTGGCGTCCAGATCGCTGTAGAGCGTGCGGATAAAATCATTGCGGATGTCCGCCACCAGCCCTCCCAGCGCAGACAGTACCCCCGGCGTAGGTGGCACGATCACCCCTTTCATGTTGAGTTCGCGGGCGAGGAAACACCCCATCATCGGGCCCGCGCCACCAAAGGCGAGGAACCAGAACTCACGCGGATCCAGCCCAAAACGCGACAGCAATCCGCTGGTGTCACCGTACATACTGGAGATCGCCAGTTCGATAGCCGTTTCCGCCGTCTCTTCCACCGTAATGCCCAGTTGCTTCGCCAGCGGCTGCCAGGCGGCACGCGCGGCGGCGACATCGACTTTCACCGCGTTGTAGCCCAGATCGCCATGACCGATCATCCCACAGGCTGCAAAAGCATCGGTCGCTGTTGGCTGCGTCCCCCCGCGCTGGAAACACACCGGTCCCGGCAGCGATCCGGCGCTGTCTGGACCCATTTGCAGTACCCCCTGGTTATCGATCCACGCCAGCGATCCGCCCCCCTGTCCCACCGACGTAACGGCCACCGACGGAATATAAATGGGGAAATCACCGATGATTTCACCGTTGCCCTGCGCGACTTGCCCATTGACGATCACCGCCACGTCCGCGCTGGTACCCCCGATATCCAGACTGAGAATTTTGTCGAAACCGCAGGCGCTGGCGAGGAAACTGGCACCGATCACTCCCGAAGCCGTACCTGACAACACCATCTGCACGCATTCACTTTTTGCCTGCTCCACACCCATCACGCCGCCGTTGGACTTAGTGATACGCGGTGGTGGCTTAACGCCCATGGTGTGTAACGCCTGTTCAAACGATTCGAGGTAATGAATCACCATCGGCTGCACGTAAGCATTGATAGTGGCGGTGATGGTCCGTTCATATTCACGAATAATCGGCCAGATGTCGGCAGAGCAAGAGGTAAGCAGTTCAGGCGCCACGTCCTCGATGATCGCTTTGACCGCCGCTTCGTTCTGGCGATTGCGATAGCTGTGCAATAGCGACACCACAATGCCCTGACAACCCGCCGCACGCGCCTGTTCAATCGCCTCCAGCACACTTTGCCGGTCGACTGGCTGCAACACCTCTCCGTGGCGGTCAGTGCGTTCTTTGATGGCATATACCCGGTCGCGGGTAATCAACGGCGCCGGACGTCGCGAGAAGAGATCGTGGATATGGGGAATTTTAAGACGCGCCAGCTCCAGCACATCGCAAAATCCCTCGGTGGCAAACAGCGCCAGCCGCACGCCACGTCGCTGGATCACCGCGTTGATGCCCACGGTGGTGCCGTGGGTAAAGTAGTCAATATGCTGGGGTTCAATACCGTCACGCTGCTGCAACTGCGACAGCCCGGTAAGAATTTCGCTGCCGGGCTGATCCGGCCGCGACAGAACTTTCAAGGTATGAATCTGATGAGTTTGTTCATTCAGCACGGCAAAATCCGTAAAGGATCCGCCAATATCAACGCCAACGCGGTAACCCATGGTGAGCAAGCTCCGTTATCAGGAGAGAGGAAATTCCATCAGTTTTTGTGGGTCCTGCACCACGCGCCAGCCAAGGCGCTGATACAGCTGATGGGCATCATTGGTTGAAAGCATCCAGCGGTGCACCGTGGCCAGTTCCGGGTGCGCACGCACACAGGTTGCCAGCCAGCTGCCCAGGCCATGACCCCGCCAGTTTTCATCAATCATCACATCGCACAGCCAGCCAAATCGGGTGTAATCCGTGACCAACCGCGCGAAGCCAATCTGCTGCTGGAGATGGTAAACACCGAACGGTAACGAGCCGGCAAACGCGCGCTCGGTTTTCGCGCGTGGCTGCGCGATGGCCCAGTAAGACTTCTCAGTCAATTGCTGGTGGATGTAATCCATATCAAGGCGCTGACGTTCGGTAGAGATGGTGAAGTCGTCGCGCTGCCATTGATGATCGGCAAGGGTTAGAGCGGTCATGGCAACTCCTTGTAAAGCGATAAATTGAGTGTACGGATATGCAGGCACCGGGCGCGCGTGAAGCCACGACCTGAACAGTAAAGATAAAGGGAATTTACGGCAGAGAAGAAATTTTATGCTGCGGGGTCAACGCGCGTGTTACCGTTCTCTCCCACCCGCCAGCAACCGCGCCAATCGATGCGGCGGGCAACATGACAATGGCTGGGTTAGCAGAAACGAAAAATGAGATCTGAGGAAGGGGAGAATCATGTTCCCGTATCATCAATGCAGGGGCTTAGTGGATCCCTCCTCCCACATCGGGAGAAGGTCTCATGAGGGAAAATCAGACACTAAAATCAACTGAGTTATGCTTAGCAATCAGCGATCGCAGTGGAACGGTACTTTTCATAATCGGCGATTTGATCACGATATAGCTGAAGTACTTATCGATGCCGATTTGCGCATCCAGCATCTTCTCAATCACTTCCTGGTAGTGCTCAATGCTGCGGGTAATAAAGCGCAGCAAATAGTCGTAGCCGCCGGTAATCAAGTGGCACTCCATCAGCTCATCCACATCGCGTACCGCATTTTCAAATTTCATAAAATCTTCGCGGCGATGGCCCGAGAGCGTCACTTCGGTAAACACGGTGACGGAATCGGTAATTTTGGTCAGATTGATGTGGGCTTCATATCCGGTAATAAATCCAGCCTGCTCCAGGCGCTTCACCCGTTGCAAACAGGGGCTGGGCGAAAGTCCTACGGCATCGGCGAGATTGACGTTGCTGATACGGCCATCTTTTTGTAGTTGCACCAGGATGTTGATGTCGATGCGGTCGAGTTTCATTAAGCCGTTCATAGCACCCCTCATTGTTGACCAATCGCGCAGGCTGATACGATGGTATATCACGCTTTGACGTGACGGCGCTAGCGACTTCCGCACGTCACGTCATTCATTGGTCGAGTCAATAATTCCAGAGATATCAATGAGGAAGCCGGATTTATCCCAGGCGACCACTGGCGCGGGCCAGCGCAATATCAAAGATATGTAACGCTTCTTCCAACTGAGAATCTGTGGTCACCAGTGGCGCGAGGAAGCGCACCACGTTGCGATGCAGGCCGCATTTGATCAGCAACAGACCTTCCTGGCAGGCGCAGTCGAGGATTTTTTGCGTCATCGCTGCGTCAGGGCGTTTGGTTTCGAAGTCGATGATCTCCACCGCCTGCATAAAGCCCACACCGCGCACTTCGCCAATACAGGCATACTTCTCCGCCAGCTGTTGCAGACGCGCGTTAAGCTGTTCACCCAGCTGATTGCTGCGCGCCAGCAGATTGTCGTTTTCCAGCAGGTCCAGCACCGCCAGCGCCGCCGCACAGCCCAGAGCGTTACCGCCATAGGTGCCGCCGAGACCGCCAGGCAATGGCGCATCCATGATGGCCGCTTTGCCGACTACGCCGGAAATCGGCAGACCGCCACCCAGACTCTTCGCCACTGTCACCAGATCCGGCGTAATGCCCAGTTGCTCGAAGGCAAACAGCGTACCGGTACGACCAAATCCGGTCTGCACTTCATCGAGAATCAGCACGATGCCGTGTTTTTCGGTAATGCGACGCAGCGCTTGCATAAAGTTCGCACCCGCTGGCAGGAAGCCACCATCACCCTGAACAGGCTCGATGATGATTGCCGCCACTCGCTCCGGCAGGATCTGCACGGCGAACAACTGTTCCAGCGCTTGCAGGCAGTCATCATCGCTGACGCCATGGAAGGCATTAGGATAAGGCAGGCGATACACCTCTGAGGCGAACGGACCGAAGTTCTGTTTATACGGCTGGCTCATCCCCGTCAGGGTACATCCCAGTAAGGTACGGCCATGGAAGGCACCGTCAAACGCGATAATGCCGCTGCGATTGGTGTGCGCACGGGCAATTTTCACCGCATTTTCTACCGCCTCCGCGCCGCTGGTGAAGAACACGCTTTTGAAATCTTCACCTTTACCCACCAGCGCATTCAGGCGCTGCGCCAGTTCGATATAGCCCGGATAGGCAACAACCTGGAAACAGGCGTGTGATACCAGCCCAAGCTGTTTTGTCACCGCATTCACCACTGCCGGATGGTTATGACCCACGTTGAGTACCCCAATCCCGCCGACAAAATCGAGATAGCGATTGCCCTCAACATCCCACACTTCACTGCCCTTTGCCCGTTCAATCACCAACGGATGCGCGGTGACCACACCACGTGGCACATTCTGCTCACGTGCATCCAGTAACAGGCCGTTATCGCTATACGCTTGCTGCTCCGCCATGACATTCTGCATTTTCAAAATCCTCATCCACGTAACGTTCGGTTGGCTCAAGTATCGCAACCCGTTGGTTTCTCACGCTGCCGTAATCAGCAAAGCAGCGGCATTTCGTTTCAAAATCTTCTGCCAATCAGCAGGGAAATTCTGCACGCAGCGCGTGGCGGGCGATGGCCGTCAAAGTCTGAATACCGTGCGGGATCAATGCGTCGTTAAAGTCGTAAGAGGAATGGTGTAAGGGCTGGCTGGGTGCCGACCCGATCCACAGATAGGCGCCCGGTTTTGCCTGCAACATAAAGGCAAAATCTTCTGACGTCAGTGCCGGTTGCCTGGCTTGTTCCGCAGGGATGCCCGCCTCGCGCAATGCCTCAAGCGCCACTTGTGCAGCCCCCGCATGATTGACCGTGGCCGGGTAATAGCGCAGATAGCTCACCTCTGCCTGCAGGCCGTGCGCCGCCGTGACATGTTGCGCCATTTCACGCAAACGACTTTCAATGATGTCCTGCGCCGCTGGGCTGAATGTTCGCACTGTGCCGGTGATACTGGCTTCCGCTGGAATCATGTTGTGGGAGAAACCGCCCTGCATGCGCGTCACCGTGAGCAATCCCGGCTCGCAGGGATCAAGTGCACGCGCCACCAGCGTATTGAGTTGCACCACCAGCTCGCTGGTCGCCAGCAGCGTGTCGCGCGTCAGGTGCGGCTGTGCGGCATGACCGCCGCCACCTTTTACCGTGATATCAAAGCGATCCGCCGCCGCCATGATGGCGCCCGGTCGCGTCTGCACGTCGCCCAGCGGCAGTTCGGGCCAGTTATGCAGGGCAAATACCGCATCGCAAGGAAATCGCTGGAACAGTCCGTCATCAATCATCGCTTTCGCGCCGGCGAGTCCCTCTTCTGCCGGCTGAAAGATAAACACCAGCGTGCCGTCAAAATCACTTTGTTGCGCCAGTTGGATAGCCGCACCTAATAGCATCACCGTATGGCCATCGTGACCGCAGGCGTGGCAGACATTGGCATGCACACTTTTCCACGCCTGGGTGCCGTTATCCTGCATCGGCAGCGCATCCATATCAGCGCGCAGGCCAATGATGCGCGTGCCGTTGCCACGCTTCAGCACGCCCACAACACCGGTTTTTCCCATGCCACGGTGCACTTCAATTCCATGTTCTTGCAGCACCTGCGCCACAATGTCGCTGGTGCGTGTTTCCTGATACCCCAGCTCGGGATGGGCGTGCAGATCCCGTCGCAGAGCGACTAATTGTTCCAGTTCCATCTCAGTATCCCCGTTTGCGATCGATAAGACCGACCATCGGTTCGCCGCGTTGGTAGCGGCGCAGGTTGTCGAGCAGCGCCGCCACTGCGCTATCGGTTTGCGTCTGGCTGGCAATATGCGGCGTGAGCCAGATGGCAGGATGCTGCCAGAAAGGGTGTTCCGGCGGTAAAGGTTCGGGATCGGTCACATCGAGCACGGCTGCGCTCAATTGTCCGCTGGCCAGCGCCGTGAGCAGATCGTCATGATTCAACTGCGGGCCACGCCCCACCTGTACCAGTGCGGCTCCGGCAGGTAACTGCGCAAACAGTTCAGCGTTGAGCAAACCGCGTGTGCTGTCAGTCAACGGCAGCAAACACACCAGAATGTCGCTGTGTGCCAGAAACTCAGCCAGTTGCTCGGCGCCATGCCAGCAGCGCACGCCCTCGAGTTCACGCGGTGTTCGGCTCCAGCCAGCACAGTCAAAACCTAATGACACCAGTTGCTGCAAAGATGCCTGGCCGAGTTCGCCTAAGCCCATGACCCCCACCCGCCGTTGATGGGCGGTACGAATCGGGTGCGTTTGCCACGTTGCTGCGCGCTGCTGTTGGAAATAGCGCGGCATATCACGATGCAACCCCAGCACGGCAAAGGTGACGTACTCCACCATGCCTTGCGTCAGTCCGGGTTCGATCATGCGCACCACCGGCAAATTGGGCGGCAGTTGGCTGAGATCAAACTGATCGGCCCCCGCGCCCACCGACAGTAGCGCCTTAAGATTAGGGAACGTCGCCATGACATCTTCCGGCGGTTGCCAGGCCACCAGCAGTTCAACCTGTTCTGCGTCACCCACATCCGGCCAGATATGCAACTGCACATCCGGTGCATGCTCAGCCAGCCAGCGCTGCCAGTGGGCTCCGCGCGTGGCCTCCGATTTATAAACGATATGCATCAGGCCATCGCCTGGGTCATCAACCCAAACGCCTGCATCTCACCGCCTTGCGGTGACCACGGCGTTCCCAGATACATGGTGGTGGGCGCATCAACCTTGACCAGCCCCAATTTTTCCAGCCAGCTCGCCAGCGGTAAAGCCGCATCGGTATCGATGCGCACGAACTCGCCGCGCAAACCCTGCATCAGCGCGGCAATTAACGCCTGTGCCGTCTCGATATCGCGCGCAATCACCGGGCCAATTGCCCAGCCGTGACCAAAGCGGCGCAGACTGGCAAAACCTTGCACCCGCTGCTGCGCGTCCTGCAGCAATACCGTTTGATGGTCAGCGATCAGCGTTTGCATCAACTGTCGACGCCACATACCGTGAGCCTGATGGTCTAATTCGGTAAGTAGATCGACGTCATTCGCCTCGACATTACGCAGCGTCAGACCGGTGGGGATACTCACCGCAGGCACGGCTGCCAGCTCACGTGTCTGGTGCTGCTGGATGCTGCCCGTCACCTTAAAGCCGAGCTTCTCATACAACCCCTGCCCCATTTCCGTCGCATGTAAACGAATCACGGCGTCCGGGAATTTTTCCATCACGGCCAGCATCAGCTGCTTACCAATGCCCCGCCCCTGGCAGGTGGGATTCACCACCACCAGGCCAATGGTGGCGGCGTGTTCACCCCAACGCCAGCCAAAGGCGCTGCCGACAAATTTGCCCTGTTCTTCAGCGACCACGCCTTCACCCAATGCCAACGCCTGCTGCCAGTCTTCACGACGATGCGGCCACTTGAGCTGTTGGGTGATGGCATAGCCGTGTTCAATATCGTCCTGCGTCATGGCGCGTAATGTGATCATCTGCTGCTCCTTTCTTGTAAAACGCCCCCGCGACGTAGCGGCGCAATCTGCTGCGCGAGCGGTTTCGCCATTGAGATGTGCGATTTATCGCATCGCTACGAATGCCGCGATGTTTATTCTGCTTTAAGCACTTCTTCGTGCTCGTCCAGCCAACCCTGGCGCAGCTCCGGCACCGCCCGTTTAAGACGCTCGAAGTACAGCTCACTGGTCGGCTTATCATAATCAGCGCGGGAAATTTGCGTGACGATACGGCCTGATTTCATCACCACGATATCATCGCAAACGGCGCGGACCGCATGCATATCATGACTGATAAACAGCACCGACAGCCCCAACTCACGACGCAGCTCGCTGATCAGATCCAGCACGGCGGCGGCGACCACCGTATCTAATGCCGATGTGACTTCATCGCACAGAATCAGATCCGGCTCCGCCGCAAGGGCACGGGCCAGATTCACACGCTGCTTCTGCCCACCGGACAGCGCCCATGGGCGGCGCCACAACACTGAGCGCGGTAATTTGACCAGGTCCAGTAACTGATGCAAACGACGCTCAAGATCGGCCCCTTTCAGACCGTGGAACAGCACAAGCGGGCGAGTCAGAATACGTTCCACGCTGTGTGCCGGGTTCAGCGCGGTATCCGCCATCTGGAACACATACTGGATCCGCCGCAGTTCGTTATCCGGGCGCTTATGCATGTCGCCATTGATGTAGTGACCATTAAACAGAATATGACCGTGACTCGGGGCATTTAGGCCCGCAATCGCATGTGCCAATGTGGTTTTACCCGAACCCGACTCGCCGATAATGCCAATTGCTTGCCCTTTCCACAGCTTGAGATTGATATCTTCCAGAATCAGCGTTTTCGGTTTGCCCTCACTATCACGCGGGCCATATCCGGCACTGAGATCGCGCACTTCCATCAGCGGCTGCGCATCAGCCTCTGCGCAGGTCCAGCTGCTTTCTCGCTCTTTCTGGCGTGCAGCATCCATTAACAGTTGGGTATATTCGGCCTGCGGCGCACCAATCAACCGCTCAGTGGTGCCATATTCCGCCATTTTTCCGCGCAGCAGCACCAGAATGCGATCCGCCATCTGCGCCACTACCGCCAGATCGTGACTGACGTAAATCGCGGTCACACCGCGCTGTGCCACCACACGGCGAAACGCTTTCAGTACTTCAACCTGAGTGGTGACATCCAGTGCCGTGGTCGGCTCGTCGAGGATCACCACATCCGGATCGCCAATCAGTGCCATGGCCGTCATCAGACGTTGCAGCTGTCCGCCAGAGACCTGATGCGGGAAACGGTCGCCAATGGTGTCAGGATTCGGTAGCGCCAGCTCGCGAAACAGCGTGATCGCCTTCTCTTTGGCGGCTTTGCGTTTCATGGTGCCATGGATCACCACCGGCTCGATAACCTGGTCGAGAATACGCATCCCCGGGTTGAAGGAAGCTGCCGCACTTTGGGCAATGTAGGCCACTTTGTTGCCGCGAAATTCGCGCAGCTGGCCGGGCGACAGACTACGCACGTCGGTGCCCGCCAGATGAATGTTGCCCTCGGCGATGCGGCAGCCGTGGCGCGCATAGCCCATCAGCGCCATGGCGATGGTGGTTTTACCCGAACCGGATTCGCCGATCAGCGCCAGCACTTCGCCTTTTTGTACGGTAAAACGGATATCTGAAACCAGATCGATCTCTTCGCCCTTATCCGTCTCGGCAGTGACACGCAGGTTTTCAACGGAGATCACGGGCATGGCTGTATGGGGTGTCACGTTCATGCTCCCTCCTTCGCCAGCGTCAGCGGACGCATCTGCTGCAGGCTGTCAATAAACAGGTTGGCGCCGATGGTTAAACTGGCAATCGCCACTGCCGGCATCAATACCGCAGGTGAGCCGTTAAACAGGCCCTGCAGATTTTCACGTACCAGCGTGCCCCAATCAGCATAAGGTGGTTGCACGCCTAAGCCCAGGAAGCTCAAGCCGCTGAGCAACAGCACGATATAGACAAAACGCAGGCCAAAATCGGTAAGCATCGGATGCACCATATTCGGCAGAATGTCATGGATGGCCACATACCAGCGGCTTTCGCCACGCAATCGTGAAGCACGGACGTAATCCATATTGCGCAAACTGCTGGCCATGGCGAACGCGATACGGAACGCACCGGGCCAGTAAGTGAAGACGGCAGTCAGAATCAGCATCGGCAGCGACGAACCAAACACGGCCACAATCATCAGCGACAGCACTTTGCCTGGCAGCACCAACATGGCATCGTTAATGCGGCCCAGCAACTCCTCGAGCCAGCGTCCGGCCACAGCGGCCAACAGCGCCAGCAAGGTGCCGATTAAACTGGCACCCAGCGCAGCGGTCAACGCCAGACCGATGGAGAATTTCGCACCGTATAAGATGCGGCTGAGAATGTCGCGACCGAGATAATCGGTACCCAGCAGGTTATCAGCGGTCATCCCTCCTAGCATCGGGCCACCACCGATATCCTCTACGCTATGCGGCGCCAGTTGATTGCCGAACAGCGCCATCAGTACCCAAAACAGAGAGATCGCCAGGCCAATGCGACCGGAGATCGACAGCGACTGAAAAATTCGTACAGGAAGCAGCAAGCTATTCATCAGCTCCTCCATTTTGGGTTAAAGGCGATAGTCAGGATGTCAGCAATCAGCAGCAGCACCAGATAACAGGCGGCGAACATCATCACGCACAGCTGCACCACCGGTAGATCGCGGTTACTCACGGCATCCACCAGCGCACTGGCGAGACCGGGGTAGCTGAAGATCGACTCAATAATGATCACCCCACCAAACAGGTAAGACAGGCTGAGCGAAATGGCGTTGGCAATCGGTCCCACCGCATTCGGCAGCGCATGACGCAACACGGCACGCAGCGGCGAGACCCCTTTCAACAACGCCATCTCAAGATACGGGCTGTCGAGCTGATTAATGATCGCCGAACGCGTCATCCGTGCCATCTGCGCCACTAACACGCAGCACAACGTCAGCACTGGCAATGCGTAAGCTTTCAGGTAACTGATCAGATCCATATCGGGGCTGCCAAATGACATCGCCGAGACCCAATGCAGTTTGACCGCGAAGATCAACACCGCCACAGTGGCCACCAGAAACTCCGGTACCGCCACCGTCGCCATGGTGGCGATCACCAGAAAGCGATCCAGTGCTGAACCGCGATTCATGGCGGCCAGAATGCCGATCACCAGCGCCAGCGGGACGCAGATTACCGTGGTGATGCCCGCCAGCTCCAGCGTGGCAGGAATACGCTGTCCCACCAGTTGCGTCACCGGCAGATGGCTGGCAAACGAGGTACCAAAGTCACCGTGTAGCATTCCGCCGAGCCAGCTGAAGTAACGCATCAACAACGGCTGATCCAGACCCAGCTGCTGGCGTAACGCCGCCACCGTTTCCGGCGTGGCGTTTTGCCCCAGGATCATCTGCGCGGCGTCGCCAGGCAGCAGGCTGGTGATAAAAAACACCACCGCCGAGACGATAAGCAAGGTCAGGATGCCCGCACCTGCGCGCCGGGCAATCAGAAACAACATGTATCGATTCATCGGCGTTCTCCTCTGACGGATGACGAATTAGGCTTTCAGCCAGGCGAACTCATGGAAGCGGTAACCCATCATCATGCCGCTTGGCCAGGCTTCGACGCCGCCCACTTTTTTACTGTACCCGTCGAGGGTACTGATAAAGGTGGGGATGATGGTGCCGCAGTGGTCGTAGATCAGCTTCTGCATATCGCCATACATCTGTTTGCGCTTGCCCTGATCGCGCTCACCGCGTGCGGCAACGACCAACTGGTCAAACTGATCGTTCTTCCAGCCAGATTCATTGTTGGCCGCGCTCGACATATAGAACTGAGAGAACAGCATATCCAGCGTTGGACGCGGGTTGATCGAGCCATAACCCACCGGATCTTTGGTCCAGTGTGTTGACCAGTAGCCGTCATACGGCACGCGACGTACCTTAACGTTCAGCCCGGTGTTACGTGCCACTTGCTGGATTAACTGGCCCCCTTCCACCGCACCTTCTATGTTGGGTGTGGTGATGATCTCCACCGTTGCCCCTTTCATGCCGGCTTTTTCGATGTGGAATTTGGCTTTTTCGGCATCCAGTGGACGCGGTTTGAGATCGGCGTTAAACAGCGGATGCCACGGCGGCACGGGTGTATCGTTACTGATATCGCCATAACCCTGTAACACGGTTTTCAGCACAATTTCACGCGGCTGTAGATACTTCATCGCCAGCACGAAATCTTCACTGCTACCCGGCTTCATGTCGGTGCGGATGATCAGGTTGGTGTACATGCCCGCCTTACTTTCCAGCACCGCGAAGTCTTGCGTGGCTTTCAAGCGATTACTGTCGGCTGCACTCAGGGTCGATACGATATGCAAGTCACCCGACATTAGCGCATTGACGCGTGCCGCCTGGTCGGTGACGCCCAACAGTTCGATTTCGTCGAGATGTGGCAGGCCGGGCTTGTAGTAGTTCGGGTTCTTCACGCCAACAGAGCGTACGCCCGGCGTGAACTCTTTCAATTTGAACGGACCCGTGCCAATGCCTTTGCTGAAGTCTTTGGTGCCATCCTGCACAATCAGGAACGGGGCACTGGCGAGCATATAAGGCACATCAAAGTTGGCGCTGCTCAGCTCCAGTGTGACTTCGTTATCGTTCACCGCCGTGAAGGTTTTGAACTGATCGGCCAGCTTAAAGGCATTGGAAGCCACAGCAGGATCTTTGTGGCGGCTGAGTGAGTAAATGACGTCTTTCGCGGTGAGGGGTTTACCGTCGTGGAACGTGACCCCTTTGCGCAATTTAATGTGCCAGGTGACACCATCCGAAGACTCCACGGATTCCGCCAGCCCCGGTTGAATCGCCAACTTTTGGTCGAGTTCGGTCAGGCCGCTGTAAACCATAAACTGGCGGGTGTAGTCACCGCTGTTATTACCTTTGGCAGGATCGAGTGTATCGGTAGCGGAGGCGTTGGACATGGCTGCACGCATCTTACCGCCTTTCACCGGGGTGTCAGCCGCAAAGCTCATCTGCGGAAAACCTATCAAGCCACTGCTCATGACTGCACCAGCAGACAACAACTTCATCAGGCCACGACGTGACAGAGATCCCTCAGTCAGCATACGTGTCAGGGCCGGATTTACAGCGTCAGACTCTTTATCGAATTTACTCATCTGCACACCCTCAATATGAAAAGTTGTTTGTTTTGATAATCGAGCGTCAATCACATCGCCATTAATGTGGCCCCGACCAAACCGGATAGCGCCCGCATTAATGCCAAATCAATGACACCTTAGGATGTGCATTTATGCGCCCCCTCGAGAGAGTCCCCCCGGCGCGCATCAATAGCGACCTGAAGAATCCCATCGTAGAGTGCACATTGATGCGCACCAGACTAACTATCAGGAGAGCCGATCCTTAGCCTTGTAATACAGCCCCGCGAGAGGCAAAAACCAGGGTTTCCCGTGGTAACCTGGCAGCGCAGGCCATGCATCGCGCTGCCATGGGTTTTCGTTACGTTTTTCTGCCAGTAAATCCGCCATCACCCGCCCCATCCACACCGACATCTGTGTGCCATGGCCGCTGTAACCCAGTGAATAGAACACGCCATCGTGCTCACCCGCATGCGGCAGGCGATCGGACGTCATATCCACCATGCCGCCCCAGCAGTAATCGATGCGTGATTTGCCCAGCTGCGGGAACAGCGCGGTCATCGCGGCGCGCAACACTTCGCCGCTGCGTGTATCCGAGGTCGGATTGCTGACGGCAAAACGTGCGCGCCCCCCAAACACCAGGCGACGATCGGCAGTGGTACGGAAGTAGTTGCCGATGTTCAGAGAGGTGACGTAGGTGCGATCTTTGGGCAGCACTTGTTCAATCAGCGCATCACCCAGCGGTTCAGTCACCACGATAAAGCTGCCTACCGGCACGATGCGGCGCTGGAACCACGGGAATGGCCCTTCATTCGATACGCCGGTGGCCATCATGACTTTTTCCGCGATGATCTCGCCCTGGGCGGTGGTGACGCGATGACGGTAGCCATCCAGACGCGTCAAGCCGGTCACCGCGTGATGCGGAAAGATCTTCGCTCCCGCGCGGGCCGCCGCATTGGCGAGACCCATGCCGAACTTGCCCATATGCATCTGGCCACCGCGTTTTTGCAGTAAGCCACCGTGAAAGGCATCGCTGCCCACTTCACGGCGAATCTCATCTTTACTGATCAACTCGATTTCCGGGTCAACAGTGTCACGCATCAGTTGCCATGCGCTGCGCAGCCCGGGGAAATGCGACGCTTTGCTGGCGAGCTTGAGCTTGCCGCACAGGCGAAAATCACAATCAATCTGCTCTTCCCGCACCAGTTGCTGGACATAACTCACGGCGTCGTCAAAAGCACGGTAGAAGCGACTGGCTTGTTCGATCCCCTGGCTGGCCACCAACGAAGCAAAGTTTTGCGACACGCCGGTATTGCAGTGCCCACCGTTACGCGCGGAGGCCTGACTCATCACGTTGCCACTTTCCAGCACCACTACGTTGATACCCTGTCGTGCGAGATTCAGCGCGGTTGAGATGCCGGTAAATCCGCCGCCAATCACCACCACATCCGCAACCGTCGGCAGTGCGCCGCTCGCTGCGCCGGTAAATTCCGGTGCGGTGGCTTGCCAGAATGATTCGAGTTTCATCGCCGCCTCCGGGCTTAGAGTCCAACCACAGCGGGCAGACCGCCGATGTCTTTAATCTCGGTGTATTCATACGCTGGGTTGGCCGGATCGTGACCGCGATTGACCCACACTTTGTTTTTGATGCCCATGTCATAGCAGGTCATCAGGTCATAGCGCAGGCTCGACGAAACGTGCAGGATCTCTTCCGGACCACAATTCAGCTTGTCCAGCATGTACTCGAAGCCTTTCATCTGTGGCTTATACGCACCCACTTCTTCCGCGGTGATGGTCATGTGGATCGGTGCACCGAGACGCGGCACATGGTGCGGAATCAAATCGTTCATAGAGTTGGTGAGCAGCACCAGCGGAAACTCTTTCGCCACTTTTGCCAGCCCAGCCGGCACATCGGGGTGCGGTCCCCAGGTGGCGCAATCGGTGTAGATAAAATCACTGTCTGCCTGGCTCCACTGCACGCCCCATTTTTTGCAGGTGCGCTGCAATGCATCACTCACCACATCGTAGTAAGGCTTCCACGCTCCCAGCACTTCATCGCGGCGATAGATGGCGAAATCGGTGGTGAATGCGAGCATCTCCTGCGGGGATACACGATCCTTAAAGCAGCGTTCAGCCGCTCCCGCCATGTCAAAGTTAATCAGGGTGCCGTAGCAATCAAAGGTGATGAATTTCGGTTTAAACAGTGCCATGACGCGACCTCGTCGTTGTCTGATACGTGAATTTAAAAATCGATTAATACACTCTTCTGGCGCTGACAGGCCTGAAATGCCTGACGTCCCAGATCCTTGCCAATACCGGAGCCAAGGAAGCCTCCAGTAGGAATAATAAAATCACCGGAGCGGCCATAACGGTTGATCCATACGGTGCCAGATTCGATGGCACGCATCGCTCGCATGGCACGCGGCAGGCTCAGCGTATGCACGCCCGCACACAATCCGTAAGTCTCATGCGCGGCCAGCGCCAGACCTTCCTCTTCGCTGTCGAACTCCTGCACGGTCAGCACCGGGCCAAAAATCTCTTGCTGTACGGCTGGGTTGTCTGCTGCTACACCACACAGCAAGGTCGGTTGCCAGAACCACCCGCCATCGGTGTCGGCAAAGCGCTCACCGCCCACTAACACTTCCGCGCCCTGCGCTTTGGCTTCAGCAATCACTGATGCCACCTTGTTGCCCTGGCGCTCATCGATCAGCGGCGCATAACGGCTGCTGTCTTGCCAGGTGACACCTGGCTGCGGCTGCTGACACAGCGCCACCAGGCGATCCAGCAGCGGTTGAGCGATGCCACGTTGCACAATTAGGCGAGTACCCGCGACGCATGCCTGTCCACCGTTGGCGGTGAAGCCGCGCAGGATGCGCTGTGCCAGCACATCGATATCGCCCGCATCATCGAACACCAACTGTGGGCTTTTACCCCCTAGCTCCAGCGTGACAGGCTTCATGCCATGCTGTGCTGCGTCACTCATGATACGAGCGCCCGTCACAGTGGAACCGGTAAACGAGACTTTGCGCACCAGCGGATGGGTGACCAGCGCGCTGCCGGTCACTGCGCCACTGCCCTGCACAATATTCAGAATGCCCGCCGGTAAACCGGCCTGCACCGCCAGTTCTGCCATGCGCACCGTAGAGAAAGGTGTCAGCTCCGAAGGTTTCAGCACCACCGCATTACCTGCTGCCAGTGCTGGACCGCATTTCCATGACGCCATCGACAGCGGGAAATTCCACGGTGTAATCGCGCCAATCACGCCGTACGGCTCCGAAATCAGCATGCCGAGGCTGCTTTCCTGCGTCGGGAACAGATCGCCACTGTATTTGTCTGCGCACTCGGCGTAGAAACGGATGGCTTCTGCAGTGAACGGAATTTCATGCTGTACCACATCGCTGATCGGTCGCGTCGACCCCAGCGCTTCGAGCTGAGCCAGTAACGGATCGCTTTCAATCAGATCCGCCCAGCGGCGTAACACTTTGCCACGTTGCCGTGGTGGGCAGCTGCGCCAGCCACTGGTTTTTAGCGCTTCATGAGCCAGGGTGACAGCCCGATCAACATCACTGGCCTGGGCTTCGCTCAGCTCGGCATAGACTTTGCCATCAGACGGCCGTTTTACGGCGAAACGTGCGCCCTGGGTGGTGACATGCTGGCCACCAATATAATGGCCAATCGGGAGAGAAACTTTTTCAGGGTCGAAACTTAACATGGAAAATTCCTTATTTGTTACACCCATCACATGTGCGCCAATTAACGATTTGCACTGCATTTATCTGTCACGTTAATAAGCTAATGCAGAAAGTATGCCAGCCCAGTAAAAAATAAAAATGCGTAAAAAACAGTCCAGAAAAATTTTCTGCCGTATTGGAGAGGGAAAATTTGCGGAATTGCCGAAGGAATAAACAGATGATTTACTTCACAAAATTCGTGCATCTCTACGGTGCAGCTCGCACGAAACTTGCACTAAAACGGTGATGAGCCGGAAAAGTATGACGGTGCGCACAAAATAAAACAGCGCCGGGAACCTGAGGCCGCCGGCGCTGATTATGAAATTGATGATGAAAGTCATTATGCGCAATAAATTGCACGGCTACCTATTTGTAGCGGCACGATTTAACGCGCATTGCTGCATTTATAAACTGCCCATATGAAACGTTTTCTGCTCAAGATACTCTTCAATACCATAGCGAGAACCTTCACGTCCTAATCCGGATAATTTAATTCCGCCAAAGGGGGCCGCATCTAATGAAATCGCACCGGTATTAAAACCGACCATGCCAAATTCTAATGATTCCGCCACGCGCCAGGCTCGGCGTATATTCTCCGTAAAGAAATAAGCGCCCAATCCATAAGGTGTGTCATTCGCCATGCGTATCGCTTCCTCTTCCGTATCGAAGACAAAAAGCGGTGCGACCGGGCCGAAGGTTTCTTCATGCGCAATACGCATACTGCTGGTGACATTACCCAACACGGTCGGCTCAACAAAGGTGCCATTCGCTGCACTGATCCCGCCACGCAGTAAGGTGGCGCCCTGGCTAAGCGCATCATCAATATGGCTGTTCACCTTCTCAACAGCGCGATCGTTAATCAGTGGCCCAATCGTGCTACTGGGTTCAAAGCCATCCCCCACTTTAAGGGCTGCCACTGCCTCAAGGAGTTTCTCGCTGAAACGCTCATAGATGCCGCGTTGCACCAAAATGCGGTTGGCACAGACGCAAGTCTGCCCGGCATTACGGAATTTACTCGCCATCACACCGGGAATGGTGACATCGAGATCGGCATCATCAAACACTATCAAGGGGGCGTTACCGCCCAGCTCAAGGCTCAGGCGTTTGATGCTGTCGGCGCTTTGTTGCATCAGCAACTGGCCGACGCGAGTGGATCCAGTAAAGGAGATTTTGCGTACCGTGCGGCTGGCGGTCAGTGTGCTGCCGATCTCGGTCGGCAATCCGGTGAGCACCTGGAGCACGCCAGAGGGAAAACCTGCCCGCTCTGCCAGCACTGCCAGGGCCAGAGCCGACAGCGGCGTCAGTTCAGAAGGTTTCACGATGATCGGGCAACCGGCGGCCAGTGCAGGTGCCACTTTGCGGGTAATCATCGCAATCGGGAAATTCCACGGTGTGATCGCGGCGGCCACGCCAACGGGCTGTTTCAGAACCAGAATTCGGCGGTCTTCGCTGGGCGCCGGAATGGTATCGCCATAGATGCGGCGCGCCTCTTCAGCGAACCACTTCACAAAGCTGGCGCCGTATAATACCTCGCCTTTCGCTTCTGCCAGCGGCTTGCCCTGCTCGGCGGTCATGATGACCGCCAGATCGTCCGCATTATCGAGAATCAGCTGATGCCACTTATCCAACAGCGCGGCGCGCGATGCATTCGGGGTTTTGCCCCAGCTAACGCGCACCGACTCGGCATAATCTATCGCCTGCTCGGTTTCGGCTGCACCCAGTGCCGGAATAGTAGCAATCTGCTGTTGAGTGGAGGGATCGATGACCGGCAGCGTGGCGCCCGCGTGGGCGTCCTGCCAACGTCCACCAAACAGCGCCTGCTGGCGCAACAGTTCTGCATCTTTTAATTGAATCCGCGACATTTTCATCCCCTTTATCCTGTTCATTTCACTGTAACGTGGCGCAGCAGTGCAGGATGTTTTTCTACGGGGTGGAAACTGGGCTGGGATGCGTTTTAAGGCGACAAAAGAAATTTTATGCTGCACCGAATGCGTCATCAATTACGGTGCGGTTTGTGGCCAGGTGCGCATGAATGCGCACCCTGCGGGGAATGTTGGGTCACCCTTCATGGCGACCTGTGGCTTAAATCTGGAAATCGATAGCGGGTTCAGACTCCGTTTCATAGGAGAGCGCCTGACGCTTAATCTCTTCCAGCGACAGATTGGCATTACACAGTTCCAGAAACTGCCAGACGTAATTGCGTTGCAGCTGGCCGCGCTTCAATCCCAGCCATACGGTGTTGGCATCAAACAGATGGTGAGTGTCAATTTTGACCAAATCTTCACCCTCATAGATGTCACATGCCTGATCAGCCAGAATGCCGACGCCGAGACCCAGCTCAACATAGGTTTTCACGACATCAGAATCCTGCGCGCTGAGCACAATGTCCGGCTTAAGACCCGCCGCCTGGAACGCGCGGTCAACACGCGAGCGACCCGTGATCCCCTGACGATAGGTGATCAATGGATGGCGACTCAGGCTAGCCAGCGTGATCGGCTGATGCTGTAACAGTTCATGGTCGTGTGGCACCAATAACGAGTGGTGCCAGCTAAACCACGGGAATGCCGCGAGGCTGCTGTTGTTCACCAGTTGCTCGGAGGCAATACCAATATCAGCTTCACCCGCCAGCAGCATGGCCACAATTTCCTGCGGTGAACCCTGATTGAGTTCAAGACGAACATTAGGATAGAGCTGTCGGAATGCTTTGATCACACGCGGCAGACTATAGCGGGCCTGCGTATGCGTGGTGGCAATCGTCAGCACGCCGCTGGTTTCATTGGTAAACACATCCGCCAGGCGACGCACTTTGCCTGCTTCATCAAGAATGCGTTCAGCAATGGTTAACAGCGCCTTGCCCGGTTCCGTCATGCCCAGCAATCGCTTGCCGCGACGAATGAAGATCTCGACGCCGAGTTCATCTTCCAGATCGCGAATATGGCGGCTGACCCCAGATTGTGAGGTAAACAGCGTGTTCGCCACTTCTGTCAGGTTGAATTCGCAACGTGCTGCTTCACGTATAATTTTAAGTTGCTGGAAATTCACACCCTTTTCTCCTGTTCCCTGCCCTGTTTCGTCCATGTTATGAAGTTGGTGTCATTGCAGGAAATAATAAAAAACGGTGTGTTATGCGGAATAGTAATAAGGAGGGTGTGATATCCCGACGCGTTGGCGGATGTTTAACCGTGAAGGGTTTACCCCAGCCGTAGATAGCTGGGGGTAAAGAAGAAGGGATTAACCGACCAGCATCAACTCGCGTTCTTCCGTCATCGGCTTATTCAGCAGTGACAGCAGGATGTTTTTCACTGCCTGCGCGGAAGGTGACAGTGGCAGGCGCGCAGAGATATTCAGCGAGAGCGGCAGATTCAGCGATGGGCTGTTAATACGTGCCATCCACGCGTGAGTTGAACTCACCAGGGCGCGAGCCGCTGATTCCGGCAGAACGGTCACCCCCATACCGCTGGAAACCGCGGCGGTCAGGGTTGAGATTGACTCGATTTCACCGATGATTTTTGCGCTCAGACGACGCAGAGAGAAAGCTTCATCAACACGTTTGCGCACCGCGCTGTAGTCACGCGGCAGGAACAAATTCATCTGCGCCACGTCGGCGAGATCAACGGTAGCGCCCGGGCATGCGGTCGCGCCGACCAGATACAACTCTTCTTTCATTAATGGAATGCTGTTAATGCCGGCTGTCGGAGCACGGTCATACAGCACAGCCATATCCAACTGGCCGTTCATCACTTTTTCATTTAAAGAGGTGCCGCTGTTCTCATGCAGATACACCAGTACATCCGGGAATTGTTCACGCACCGTTTGCAGCAGCGGCATCGTCAGCGATGAAGCGGCGGTGCCCGGTGCCAGACCAATTGATACCTGGCCATTTAACGCCTGGCCCGCGTTGATGACGGCCGTTTGCGCCTGTTCGCACTGGCGCAGAATAGTACGAGCATGAGCATAAAGAATTTTGCCCGCCTCGGTTGGCGTTACGCCACGTTTGGTGCGAATCAGCAACTGCTGATCGAGTTCGTTTTCCAGCGTCGCAACTTGCTGGCTAAGCGCAGGCTGCGCGATGTGCAGCACTTCTGCTGCCTGAGTCAGGCTGCCGATATCGACGATTTTTACAAAGTACTTCAGTCGTCTTAAATTCATATTGCCTCCGTCAATCCCCGAATAACCCGTTTGGGTGTCTCAGCCTGCTGGCTTGTGTTCATGAGGTTGCAATATGCAGGCCAGGTTTATTCGAAGCGTGAAAAAGCAGTGCCAGAATATTCCTAACGGCACGGAAAATAAGCCTTTCTGATTACCTCTTAAGAGTTAATAAGCTGAGCGCATGACGCAGAGTGATTAAAAACGAATCAGAATGCACCACCATGGTGCGTAAATTGCGTGGCAGATGTGCAAAAAAGTGATGACCCAAAGCGTTGTAGTGGTGCAGAAGTCGCAGAAAGTGACCAAAAACGGTCAGAACGAAAGCAAACGCGGGGAAAGGAACAGGATCAACCAGTGGGAAAACTTATTGTGAGGCAAGGCAGCTAAAGCGTGACAGGACTCAAGAAGCGGAGTTTTGATTCCAGCACGTTCAAGGCGATATGTTCACTCATTCGCGCTGTAAAACTGAAAAGGCCGTTCAGCCTGGGGTATATAGATAACGGATGGAGATGAACGTAAAAATGAATTGTTGTGCAACCCACTCCAAAAAAAGCAGATACGCTAAGTCATTCGCGCTGTAGCAAGGCTGGCAGGCCGTTTAGATCTGAGAGCACTGATAACTGGTGAACATGTCATCCATGAAAAAATAAAAAGTTTTACAACCCACTCGGAACAGATACGCTAAGTCATTCGCGCTGTAACAAGGCGGCAAGATTGTTCATCCCCGGGAGCATAGGCCACTATGTGACCGGGGTGAACAAGCGTAGCCAACGCAGTTACAGCGCGAAGGACGACGCGTATCAGCGTTTTTTGCGGTTGCGATGCATATCGATGGAGACTGCGGCAACGATAATGATGCCTTTAATGATGTCCTGCACGTAAGCATCCACACCGACGAAGGTGAATCCACTCTTAATCAGACCCAGAATCACCGCACCAATCAGCGTGCCGGTAATACGGCCCACGCCACCCATCAGGCTGCTACCGCCGATAACGGCTGCGGCAATCGCATCCAGCTCGTACGCCATACCCATACTTGACTGGCCGCTACTGACGCGCGCCGCCAGCACCACACCAGCCAGACCAGAGAGCGCACCGGCAATGGTATAGACGATGATCAGGTATTTATTAACGTTGATCCCTGACACTTTGGCCGAGGTCATGTTGCCGCCAATGGCATACACATACTTACCGTAACGCGTATGCTTCAGGGCGATATGGAACAGGAAGGCCACCACCAGGAAGATAATCACCGGCATTGCACCCTGGCCGATGGAGGTAAAACCATCTGACAGGAAGCTGATCGGGTTACCTTGCGTGTAGTACTGCGCCAGACCACGCGCCGACACCATCATGCCCAGTGTCGCGATAAATGGCGGGATACCGGTTTTGGTAATCAGAAAACCATTCATCACCCCACACAGCAAACCGACACCAATACCCGCCACAATCGGAATGACTGCGGGCAGGTTGACCAGAGAAGGATACATCGGTGTCAGGCTGTCAGAGGTTTGTGCCAGGCTGGCTGCCACCACTGCCGTCAGTGCAATCACCGAACCAGACGACAGGTCAATCCCCGTGGTGATGATGACTTGCGTCACACCCACCGCGATAATGCCGATGATCGCCACCTGTAACACAATTAAAACCAGACGGTTGGTGTTGAGCAGGAAAGATTGGTCACGTACGTACCAGCCTGCAATTTCAAAGATTAAGGCAATACCTAACATCACCACAAAGATGCCGGTATCTTTTGGCAGCTTATGGCGCAGATTGCCAAAGAAGGATGTCGATTCCGCGGCCTGCGGGGCCGTAATTTTTACGTTGCTCATAGATGTCTCGCGCCTCACTCGGATGCCAACGACAAAATGGTTTCCTGATTGGCCTCTTCTTTATCGAGGATGCCAGTTATACGCCCGCCGTGCATAACCATCACGCGGTCGCTCATGCCCAGAATTTCCGGCAACTCAGACGAGACCATAATGATGGCCACGCCACGGTTCGCCAGTTCGCTGATTAGGCGGTAAATCTCGGCTTTTGCCCCGACGTCAATACCGCGCGTCGGTTCATCGAGGATCAGAATCTTCGGTTGTGCCAGCAGCCAGCGCGCAATCAACACCTTCTGCTGATTACCGCCACTGAGGTTGTTGATGATCTGATCCATGGTCGGCGTTTTAATATTGAGCTTGCGGATCTGCTCCATGCAGTCCTGCGCCATCTTCATGTGGCTAACGAAACCGGCTTTACTGACATAATCCGGCATGTTGACGATGCTCATGTTCTCCATCACCGACAACACCAGGAATAAGCCGGACTTTTTACGATCCTCGGTCAGGAACGCCATGCCCTTCTCTATCGCCGTGGAAGGCGAATCAATTTTGACCGGTACGCCATCGATCAGCACTTCACCGCTGTCGAAGCTTTCCATACCGAACAAACTTTCCATTACCTCACTGCGACCCGCCCCGACCAGGCCGGCAACGCCGAGGATTTCACCCTTGCGTACCGTGAAGTTGATATCGGTGAAACGGTCTTTACAGGTGAGGTTGCGCACCGTCAGCACTTCTTCACCAATCTCACCATTGAATTTCGGGAACAGCTGCGTCAGTTCACGGCCCACCATCTGGGTAATTAATGACTGACGAGTAAATTCAGAGGTGCTGTTGCTGCCCACCCATGTTCCGTCACGGAAGATGCTGATCTCATCGGTGATGGTAAAGATTTCATCCATCTTGTGGCTGATATAGATGATGGCTTTACCCTGTGCACGCAGGTCGCGGATAATGGTGAAGAGATGCGCCACTTCGGTTTCCGTCAGTGCCGAGGTCGGTTCGTCCATAATCACAATGTCGGAGTTCCACGACACCGCTTTGGCAATTTCCACCATCTGCTGAGCAGCGATACTCAGCTCGCCAACCATACGATCGGCTTTTAAACGGATATTAAGTTTGTTGAGTAATTCCTGCGTTTGCTTGTTCAGCAACGCGTGGTCAACAAAGCCGTACTTCATCGGTTCGCGACCGAGCCAGATGTTCTCAGCCACAGTCATGTAAGGCACCAGATTCAGTTCCTGGTGGATCATGGAAATGCCAGAACGCAGCGCATCCATGGTGTCCTGAAACTGCACCGGCTCCCCTTTAATGCGAATGGTGCCCTTATCGGGACGATACATCCCGATAAGGCATTTCATTAAAGTGGATTTGCCCGCGCCATTTTCACCCATCAGGGCATGTACCGACCCCGGTTTAATGCGTAGTGAGACATTGTCGAGTGCCTTCACTCCGGGGAAGAACTTGCTGATGCCTTCGGCTTCAAGCGCAAAAGCGGTCATACATCACCTCCGTACGGCTGAGTCGGGAACGATTATTTCTGGTTACGAGATTCGAACTGCGCCATGTTGTCTTTGGTGATCAGCTGGTAAGGAATGTTAATCACCTTCTCCACTTTCTCGCCTTTCGCCAGTTTCACAGCAGTCTGTACGGCGCCTTCACCCTGACCTTTAGCATCCTGGAATACAGTGGCGACCATCTTGCCGTTTTTCAGCATCTGCAATGCATCCGGCGTACCATCCACGCCCGCAATCAGGATATGGTTCGGGTTTTTACCCAGCGCCTGCAGCGCACCGATCGCCATTTCATCGTTGTTAGACGCAATCGCCTGAATGTCATCGCCTGCGGTCATCCAGTTGCTCACGACGTCGACCGCGTCGTTACGGGTGAATTTCGCGGTCTGTTTCTGAACCACTTTGATGCCCGGGTATTTAGCCACCACCGCTTCAACACCTTTGGTGCGGTCACGGGTGGATTCGTTAGCCAGATCGCCCATCAAAATGGCGACGTTGCCTTTACCGTTCATCGCTTTTGCCAGCGCTTCCATTTGCAGACGGCCCGCCAGCTCGGAGTCAGAGCCGACGTAAGCCATTTTGTCGGTCAATTCACCTGCCGGTTTGCGGTTAACGAAGATCAGCGGCACACCCGCTTTAGAAGCCGCATCCATCAGCGGTTTAACCGCATTGGTATCCACCGGGTTAACGATGATGGCGTCAACGCCCTGACCGATGAAGTTCTGAATTTGTTGCAGCTGTTGGGAAACGTCGCCTTTCGCATCCTCGACCTGACCTTGAACACCATCTTTGGTCATCTCTTTCTGCATCGCGGTGCGCAGAATGGTAAGGAAGTTATCGTCAAACAGCGCCATAGAGACGCCCACCTGAAGGTCTTTTGCCATAACAGCGGCAGGTAACATGCAAGCTAACAGGGAAGTCACTAACGCTTTTTTGAATTTCATAGGTAACCCTTCTTATTCGTTAACATGCTCAGTTGGGCTGATACGACGAATGAAAAATATTTTTTACATTCACTCAACGGCACTGGCGTTATTTATCTGGTTGTAGAGGTAAGGCTTCTGGTCTAACGCTATCGTTTCGGTACTGCTCTTTCCTGCAACTATCTACTTATCAAAAGGTTATTTTCAAAATGCTGTTTCAGACTTCAAAACTGATTTCACCCGTGACGATAAGCAGTTCATTTGTTTCATCTGATCAGCATTTGAAATTTTCATCATAAAAGCACTGAAATGATTGTTTTAAAATCGGCAAATAACAAAACTTTGACATGCATCTAACATCTCAAAGGAAATGCGCTTAAAGTGAGATCTTGCTGGCAGTTTGAAATCTGAACGTTCAAGGCAGAAAAACAGCATTCCGCTGCTTTTACGCGCACTTAAACCAGAAGTGTGCGATAGGGCTTTGACAACAGGGATCGGCATCGCTAATATGCGCCTCGTTCACACGATTCCTCTGTAGTTCAGTCGGTAGAACGGCGGACTGTTAATCCGTATGTCACTGGTTCGAGTCCAGTCAGAGGAGCCATATTTAGAGAAGCCCGCTCAGGGAAACCTGAGCGGGCTTTT
>CANUEX010048196.1:0-23164 GCA_948099535.1 Jatropha multifida
ATTTGTGTGAATTTGTGGGTTTAGTATTATATATTATTATTCACTGAGTTTTATACTCACCCCTTTCCCCCCCTTATTCCTTATGTTATTTCAGAAAATTGTGACTCAGTTGAGTATATTTGGAGCATTAGTTTTCTTTCCGTAGAGGTTATTTAAAGGATTATGTAAATATTTAAGATAAAATGATTTAGCATTCTTTGTAATTGTACAGTGGTAGAAAATCCGCAGTTATGTTAAGATTTATGATTGTAATAATAATGTTAAGTATATGTAAGACTTTATGGGAATGATTGAGTTGAATAAAATAAGGCCCTGTGATAGTTTGAGTCAATAAAAATATAATGGGCCAACTTGTAGAATATTTTCATGTAATTATGGTGTTGAAATCAGAGATTAAGCTTATTACGGGCCTCAGGGGCCTTAAGCTTACCCAGGTCCTAGTGCCGGTATGGCCCACGGTTTTGGGTCGTGACACCATATCTGTAAAAGAATGCGTTGCTCTAGTTAATTGACGAGCTATCTCATTCACATAGCGTTTAACAAAATTAAAACGAACCTCGAACATTAATTTGAATCAGTAAAGATTTACCGGCAACAATAATAAAATAAAAAGAAGAAAAAATCTGAATAATTGGAATTAGAAAGAGTTTAAATCACTTCTTGATCATCTGATTCAATGATAACTCAACTCTACCAATAGAGCTTCAATCAACTAAGGAACTCCTTGATGCCAGCTGCTTCTGCTTCTTTTGCAAAAAAACAAACCATTGAGATGCAGATTTTTAGTTATTAAAAAATTTTTAGCTCCTAATAAAACAAAACATATTTTTAAAGAAATTCTCAATTTATTTTTTATTTTATTATAATTTTTAAAATAAATTTTTTAAAAATTTTTATTAAATTGATTTTATTGTTTTTATTTTTAATAGAATATTTATTATTCATTCAAACTCCAATTTTGAGAAAGTATTTTAAAAAATTAGAAATAAATTATCTACTTTTGGTTACAAAATCATTTTAAAAATTGTCATTTAGTTCTAATTTTTTTTTTTAATGACTAGAATAATAATTTTTGAATTAAAACCGACAATTCTAAAAGTATGGTCATTTATAAAAGCAGGGTGAATTTATATATTTATCCTTTCAACTTTACATTTATTTCTTTCCATACTTTTTAATAATCTCCTTCACAATCAAAATTAACAATTTTTCTTTATTAAAATCCCAAAAATCAAAAGAATAATGGACCTGAACTCTCCACAAAAATTACAAATGCTTAAAATTCTATGGGCTAGAGTGAAATGGTCCAATAATTTTCCTGACTTGACTTGGAATAAAGAGCAACAATCAAAATCAAAACGTATATGCACGCCAACATAGATTCACGTCTGAATTCCTTTTCTAATACTGAAAAAAAAAAAAAATATATATATATATATATAAATAAAATAAAAAGTCTTGACCTTCTTTTTCTTTCCTTTTTTTTTTTTTCATTTTATTTTCCATTTGTTATACTTACATAGATCTTTGCTCCTTTCCGTGTTCATATATCATATATCATATATCATATCTCATATATACACAAATAGACTGATTAAAAAAATAAACAGAAAACGGAACCATGCCGTTCTCTTCCTACATTGGGAGCAACACTCGCCGTGGAGGAGGAGCCGGCTCCAGCTGGGCCCACTCATTCCTCCCTTTCACCACCGCATCCACCACCACCGGCAAATCAAAGCTTCCATCAAGAAAATTACGAAGACGTACGGCTCTGGTTAACTTCCTCTTCACCAACTTCTTTGCTATAGCACTTTCAATTTCCCTTCTCTTCCTTTTCTTCACAATTCTTCATTTTGGCATCCCAAAACCTCTTTCCTCTCCTTTCAAATCAAGACCTAGTTTTCGTGTTACGAAGTTTCGGAAGACGATCCCTCGGAAGCCTCAAATTGATAAAAGTAATAACAACGGTGACGTTTTGGGAGCTGTAGTGGATATAACGACTAAGGATTTGTATGATAAGATCGAGTTCTTGGATATCGATGGTGGGCCATGGAAGCAAGGATGGAGAGTTAGTTATTTAGGGAATGAGTGGGATAGTGAGAAGTTGAAGGTGTTTGTAGTGCCTCATTCTCATAATGATCCTGGTTGGAAGCTTACTGTGGATGAGTATTATGAGAGGCAATCAAGGCACATACTTGATACAATTGTGGAAACACTTTCTAAGGTAATACTTCAATTATAAATGGGGTTGCTTGGTTGATTCTGCATCTTAATTTATATGGGTTGTTATTATTATTATTTTTTTCTGAATCATGATTAAATTACTATATTAGTTGGAGACTTGGGTTCCGGATAATAGCTTTTAGTTTGATTTTTTTTTTTTTCAATTGAGATTATGATGGTTTTTCAGACGTAACTTATTGGTGGATGATAACGGTGCAACTGATAGCTGTATGTACTTATGGATTTGAAGTTCGGTTCACAAAAATGGAATATCGCATTCATCATTTATGTTTCATGCCTGTGATATATATATAACTTCAATTTTTAATTTTTTTGATATTCTTCAATTTGCTAATCTAATGAACTTTTCTTCCGTTTTTCTTTAAATGTTTATTTTTATTTTTAAACAAGTGAGCAAATTATTTTGTTAACATCACAAACCAGGTAGATTGCAAAATCATCCGCGCACCAATGCTTGGTTCCAAGCAATTTGGACAAATATATAAAAAAATTACTTTACTCTCACAACTCAGCCCAGATGCTTTTAATGTAGGCTTCTTTAGTTCTAGTCTCTCTAAAACAAGCAGTTTCCATCCTAAAAACGTTATGACATTGTCTTCAAAAGTCAATTCCAGGGTTATACTAATTTTTCTAAATCTAAGCAATATCATCCAATTCTTGATTGGAGAGACTAATGCTATCCATTGTTGAATTGTTTTTGTTAATATTTGACCAAGAGTTCAACAGCCTTTACTTGCTTCATTTTTCATTGCCTTATCTTCTGGTGAGAATCTTACCTCTGTTGTTCCAAAAACTCTGCCATGTTTGATTCTATTGCAAGTTCACCACCAAAATTTGCACACAAACATCTGAATATTGTGCATGAAAGATTTACTAGCACGCAACATGCTAGCCTACGATGTGCAATTAATTGTTTTGGAAGTGGGATAAAAGTTGACAGGAACTATTTGGCTCTGGAGCCTTTGGTGGGACTACCTGCTTTTCCTCATTCTTTATGCTTTATGTGATGGTGATGATATCATTCAGCTCCTGCCTCAAAAGCCATTTAGATTTTAGTGGGATTTCTGATTTTGTAAAAATTTTTGAAGTAGGCCAAAGTTACTGCCTGGACTTCCATTTTTTTGTCCATCCTTCCTTACTTTTAGCTCGTGAATTTTACCGTTGATGCTTAATTATTTGCCATGGGGTAAAGAGACACAATGCGTCGTCATCTGCTTTCAGCCGAGCAGCTCTTACTGTTAATATGTTATGAAACTGCTCTTTCTTTCTGCAGTATCCTTCAATCTTCCTTGTAGGATTCTGCCAACTGTTTGATTCTTGAGCTTGATATTTTATCGCTTGTACTTCTCTGCGCTATTATGCTTTTCTTGTTTATTTTCCCATGGATCCTGCACCTTCTGAAGCCAAATGCTCTCAGCTTTCCAGGACTTCCTTTTATTTTCTTTACCCTGCTTACTTTGTGTATACTGGATTATGACTGTAAAACTCTGTTGTTGACTTTGCATTAGGAGCTGCAATTGGTGCTGGTATGTCATGTTCTTACTATGTTGGATATGGTGTATGACATTATTTGGGTTGAGATGAATTCATGACATGACTCTCTTATGTAATAGTCAAGTAGTCTTGGGTTTTTGTGTCAAGACATGCTTAATATGTGAATCCAACCTGGTATTTCCAAATTTGGCTGGGGAATGATAACTCCTCAAAAGTCAAATCCCCTGCATCATTTCATTACTGACATAATTTGATTTAAATCAACAATGAGCACTATTGCTTCCAAGCTTTTTCTAACTCTTCTTTAATTGTTTAACCAGACTCCTTCCACCCTCCAAACCTTTGCTTTGTATAGATTCCCAACATCTTTCAGATTCTTAGCTCAGTTTCTTTCATCATTGTAACTCCAAACATATGTCTTGTTCTCTCATCACTGCCGATACAGCACCCTTTCCAAGCCAGCACAAATATTCTGTCATGTTAAACTGCATAATCCATCTTGTTTGTCACATCTATTTCTGATACAAAAACAAGATTGAAGTAATGAAAGTTAATGAGCTCCTGTCATCGCCTGATTTCTGCAAATATATGAACTTTTTATAATCTAAAGGGCATAAGTCTCTGAACGTTTTTTCTGTTCACACTTCAATTTTATCTTTACAGTTGTTTTTTTGGTAAAATAACACACATTTCAGATGAGCTTGTTTTGAGTAATTTTGGAAGCTTGTATCAAGCTAATATAACAATGAGGAGTTGCTTGAACTTGGATTTGTAGGATGTTCGGCGGAAATTCATATGGGAAGAAATGTCTTATCTCCAGAAATGGTGGAGAGATGCAGCAGATGACAAAAGAGAATCTTTTACGAATTTAGTGAAGAATGGCCAGATAGAAATTGTTGGAGGTGGATGGGTAATGAACGATGAGGTATGCAATCGAACTCAATATTGCATAACCCAGCCTATCTTTTATCAAGTCCTGTCCAAATACTATTGAATTTGTGACCTGGTGCTTTATTTGTTTTTTTGGTCAAACTTCTTGCGGTAGTGGATGGACCCTATGGGTTTCTTTATGGATTCATAAATGACTTTTATGTTCACTTAATAACCAACATTTGGTTTCTTTTCTTGATGCAGGCCAATTCACATTATTTTGCTATAATTGAGCAGGTATATAGTGGAATATTTCTTTAAGTTGGATGCTCTTTTGGTGATTGCATTGATGAATTCTTGCACTCGTACTTTTACATATGTAACCATTACAAATAGAAATTTTTGGATCTTTATCTTTTTTATCCACCAAAAAAGTAGGGGAAGGCTGCGTATATCAACCCTCCCTAGAGCCCACACATGTGGATGCTTCATGCACTAGGTCGCCTTTCTTTTATGTTTTCTACTGCTGTTTGATTATGTAGTTTTCTTTTTCTTTTGGTTAATAAGAAAGCAGAATCAAATGAGTGAAAGTAAAACCCCCTTCCCTATCTCTTGAAAGGATAAGAACTAGTCAATTGTGTCGTTTTCCATTTTGATAATAAGTTAATATTATGGTGGGAGTTAATATATGAATTAAATTCCACCTTTTTCATCCGAGATGCACACAGGTAACGTGCAGACAATGGGTTTTGATGAGTGCATTTAGATATACTGTTAATAGTTGTTGGCGTTTGGTTAATTTCCTTTGATAGTGTTAGGCCTTCTTTTGTTCTTTGTATATTGCTCATTATATTGCTTTGACGTTACTGGTAAAAAAAATGTATTTCCTATTCTTCAGTTACTGACACGATTTATTTGATTGAGCATGAGCTAGTTAGCAAGTTGAGGGATTCATGTGTTTTGGGTGTGCATAAAAAATGCCATTGATTTTATTTTTGCCAATGCTTGTATGTTGTGAAATATTTTTTATATAAACGTTTTGGAAATTCACTGTCAGATTACAGAGGGAAATATGTGGTTGAATGAAACTGTTGGTTTTGTTCCTAAGAATTCTTGGGCAATAGATCCATTTGGCTACTCAGCTACCATGGCATATCTTCTCCGTCGCATGGGTTTCGAGAACATGCTTATCCAGAGGACCCACTACGAAGTAAAGAAGGAACTAGCCCTGAATAAAAATTTAGAATACATATGGCGACAGAGCTGGGATGCTGAAGAAACAACTGATATTTTTGTACACATGATGCCCTTTTATTCCTATGATGTTCCTCATACCTGTGGGCCAGAGCCTGCTATTTGTTGTCAGTTTGATTTTGCCCGGGTACATGGCTTTTATTATGAGACATGCCCATGGGGGAAAAACCCGGTGGAGACCAACCAGGACAATGTGCATGAAAGGGCCCAAAAGTTACTAGATCAATACAGGAAAAAGTCAATGCTATACCGGACTAATACTCTCCTTGTTCCTCTTGGAGATGATTTTCGTTATGTCAGTGTTGATGAGGCAGAGGCTCAGTTTCGGAATTACCAGATGTTATTTGATTATATCAACTCTAATCCTATGTTAAATGCGGAAGCAAAATTTGGTACCTTGGAAGATTACTTCCAAACTCTTCGAGAGGAGGTTGATAGAATAAATTACTCACGTCCTGGTGAGCTTGGCTCTGGTCAAGTTGGAGGTTTTCCATCTTTATCTGGAGACTTCTTTACTTATGCTGATAGACAACAAGACTACTGGAGTGGCTATTATGTTTCTAGGCCATTCTTCAAGGCTGTTGATCGGGTACTAGAGCAAACTCTTCATGCTACTGAAATGATGATGTCTTTGTTACTTGGTTATTGTCAGAGGGCACAATGTGAAAAGTTGGCCACAGGATTCGCTTATAAGTTGATTGCTGCCAGGAGGAATTTAGCTCTCTTTCAACACCACGATGGCGTGACTGGTACTGCTAAGGATCATGTTGTTCGTGATTATGGACTTCGGATGCATACTTCCTTGCAGGATTTGCAGCTTTTTATGTCTAAAGCTATTGAAGTGCTGCTTGGTATTCGCCATGAAAAATCTGATCATAATCCATCCCAGTTTGAGGCAGAACAGGTGAGATCTAAATATGATGTTCAGCCACTGCATAAAGCAATCAGTGCTTCTGAAGGAACCTGGCAGTCAGTTATCCTTTTTAACCCGTCGGAGCAAACAAGGGAAGAGGTTGTGATGGTTATTGCCAATGGGCCAGATGTTACTGTTCTGGAGTCTAACTGGACTTGTGTTCCAAGCCAAGTTTCTCCTGAACTGCAGCATGATAAAAGGAAGATATTTACTGGGAGGCATTGTATTCACTGGAAAGCTTCTGTTCCTGCCATGGGGTTGCAAACATATTATATTGCTAATGGTTTTGTGGGATGTGAAAAGTCCGTACCAGCAAAATTAAAGTACTTCTCAATGTCTGATTCATTTCCATGTCCCACTCCATATGCTTGCTCTAAATTAGAAGGTGATGTGGCTGAAATCCACAATCAACATCAAACTCTCACTTTCAACGTCAAGCTTGGTTTGCTGCAGAAAATTAGCCAAAAAAATGGCTACGAGAATGTCGTGGAAGAGGAAATAGCCATGTATAATAGTCCTGGAAGTGGGGCCTACCTTTTTAAACCTGATGGTGATGCCCAGCCTATTATTGAGCCAGGTGGGAACTTGCTGATCTCTGAAGGCCCACTTATGCAGGAAGTGTACTCTTATCCCAAAACAAGATGGGAACAAACCCCCATTTCCCATAGTACCAGAATTTATAATGGAGGCAATACCATACAAGAGTTTCTCTTTGAGAAAGAATATCACGTTGAGCTTCTTGGCGAGGAATTTGATGACCAGGAGATTATAGTTAGATACAAGACAGATTTTGATAATAAAAGGATCTTTTATTCTGATTTAAATGGCTTGCAGATGAGCCGTAGAGAAGCTTATGATAAGATCCCCTTGCAAGGGAATTACTATCCTATGCCATCTCTTGCGTTCATGCAAGGATCCAATGGTCAGAGGTTTTCTGTCCATTCTAGACAATCATTGGGTGTGGCTAGCCTTAAAGAGGGATCGTTAGAGATTATGCTTGACCGCCGGTTGGTAAGGGATGATGGACGTGGCCTTGGGCAAGGAGTGATGGATAACCGTCCAATGAATGTGATCTTTCACATCCTTGTGGAGTCTAACATTTCTTCCACTTCAAATCATGTTTCCAATCCTCATCCACTGAGTCCCTCTCTTCTTTCTCATCGTGTTGGAGCTCACTTGAACTACCCTTTACATGCATTTGTCGCGAAGAACCCCCAAGAGTTAT
The DNA here is from genome assembly GCA_948099535.1 of Jatropha multifida. Classification (NCBI taxonomy): domain Eukaryota; kingdom Viridiplantae; phylum Streptophyta; class Magnoliopsida; order Malpighiales; family Euphorbiaceae; genus Jatropha; species Jatropha multifida. Next base: position 8,001 of record CANUEX010048196.1, read on the forward strand.
CTACACAGCCACCTGCAAGATCCTTCTCCCCTTTAGCTGCTCCATTACCCTGTGATTTGCACATAGTGAATTTTAAAGTTCCCCGGCCTTCAAAATATTCTCAGCTGCAGATTGAGGATTCTAAGTTTGTTCTAATCTTACAAAGGCGACATTGGGATACTTCATATTGTTGGAAAGGCAGATCACAATGCACTAGTTTTGCAAATGAGTCGGTAAATCTTTTCAACATGTTCAAGGGGCTTGCAGTATTGAATGCAAAAGCAACCTCCTTGAATCTTCTTCACGAAGATACAGAGATGCTTGGGTACTCTGACCAGGTTAACGATGCAGCTCAAGATGGGAATGTATTCATCTCGCCCATGGAAATACAAGCATACAAGTTGGAGTTGCGGCCTCACCAGTAAAAACCAAATAGTAGTCTGCTTGTATCTTTGTGAATGAAGATTGTCTGGGTTAGCAGAAAGCACAGTTTTTTCTTATCCGTTCTGTCATCTGTCATTTGTCAACATAACCAAAGCTTCTCAGAATTCAAGAGTAATTTAGCTGTATCTATGAAATATCTGACCCAAGTGAAGGGCATAGCAGAGGCTGATACTGTATTGCTGGAACGCTACATTATTAAGTTATGAGAAGGTTTCAGCACACATTTTTAGATTTTTAGTGTAAACATTCTGTTGGTACACGATGGAAAATTTTGAATGAGACATTATTTTATGGCGGGGAAACTGTTTGTTTTCCTGGCAGAAACATAGATTGACCTTGATGATATTTGATTTTGCTGTGGTTATGTGGGTATTGTAATATATACTGCTTATGGGATAATAATTTTGAGAGGAAGAAATATATTTGCAGAGTACTATGAAGTGATCAGGCATTAACAGTAATATCAGCAGTTTCCTTTTCTTTTTTGTCTCAAACCTGATGAAATTCATTACTTGTTAACCTTGTTCGTCCTGAATCTAATTAATATGAAGTTGATATATATTTTTTTATTAGTAATCTCTTGAAATTAAAAGCACAGATAGCAATTCTATACAATAAATAATTATAAATGTGAATAATTATGAATTAAACCTAAGTTGTACTTTGAATTGGAAGGATGCATTTATTTGTTTGGTTTATGAATAATCTGCAACTTATATAATCATTTTTTAAAATCTTTTACTTCAAATGATTTTTTATTTAAAATATTAATATGTTTAATCTACATATCGATTTTGTTTTATCCCCTTACAAATTTAAAAATTCATATCATTATTTTTCTTCTTTTGTTACTAACGTCAGTCTCTCTTTAGTTTTACACAATCATTTCTCTAGCTTACTTTTCTTTTTACCTTCTTTTTTTATTTTTTTACTTTCTTAGTCATCACTATATGCCCAATGAACTGGTATGGGACGACAAATTTGAAACTATGAGCAACTGTCAATATTAATTTACTATTAGAGTGCAACAAATTGATAAATTTAGAATGCCTAATTCATTTCTAAGGTGCCATTGTGCCTTAAAAATAAATTAACGCATGATTACAGCTAAAAGGGTTCGGAATGAAATTGAAGGTTAATCCATTTAAATTACTAGGGATATACATTAGGAATCAAAATCTAAGTGCATTAATACCCTTTAAGCAGATTTAAGAATGGACCAAAAAAAAAAAATTAGTATGGGAGCTCCCATTTCTCCTAAACCAAGGTTTACATGATTGTAAAAACCAAAGAATTATTTTCAATTTCCCATTTAAAATTATTTTTTTGACAATTAATTCAATTTAAATAAAAACATATAAATAGATGGGGGCTTCATTTTAAATTCAAATTCTTCAAACATTAAACCTCCTTAATTTAAAAAAGAAAAATATTGGTTTCTTCCTTCTCCAATAATTGGATTCCAAACATGACCCTAATGGTCTAACTGCAGGGTCATAAGTAAGGAAACCAAAAGGGTCATAAAGAGAGGTGTGGTGAGAAATTTTGATGACCCCAGTTCCTGATAGCCAGTGTCCATGAAGGAACGCAGCAAAACTACTCAAGGCTGAATAGGAACACTCTCCATTCTGTTATAAGATGGTCTCGTCCTGTAAGCTGTAGTTAAGGATCTTGTTAGGAAGAACAATGCAGTTAGTAATGACAACTTCATCTTCAACTATCACAGCTTCTCCTGCAGAAGCACAAAATGTAAGAAAAAATCAATTCAAGACTTTCTTTTTTCAATACTATTAGGGTTCCCATAGCAGATAAATTGGAAGGTGAGGACAAGTACCAATGATTGTTATTCCATGCTTTGTATTGTAGTCTCCATCAGCCTGCATAGTAATTAAACTTCAATCAGCCATAATTTACTAACAGATCCTAATTTATAATCAGCCTCTGGGACTTCATTGTTGTCAGACAAGATCGGTAACTCCATAATTTTCCAGAATTTGGGAGGTATTGAGATTTCATACAAAGTTAACTATATGAATATTATAAAAAAATTAGAAAAAAACAAGTGTAAAACGGCTTATTTGCTGATCAAATTTTCTGATTCATCAATGAGCTTGCAGCGATTTCTATAGCTTTATTTAACTTGTAACAGGGTTATATAGTATACTTTACTGATTAAAATAAGCAGCAATAAACTAAAATGAAATAGTTGGCAATTATTCAGATATGCTTAGAGGATTAAATGCATAACATAACACTAAATCTTGTTACTTGACTTGCCTGGACTCTCGACCATCTCCCTATAGATGATTTCCAACCAATAATAGAATTCATAACAAGAGCATTTTCCTGTGAGGAGAACACAATTACTTTTTTGTTACCATGATAAAGATTTATTGTCGGAATTCTTTTATGTGGATTCAGTTGTATACCTGAAGTTCAACATCATCTAAGATGATGCAATTCCTGAGCCTCACGCCTGCTCCTACACGAACATTTGCAGAGATAGAGACATTGGGCCCAATCTGTACATAAGCAACTAATGAATTGCATGTAATATAATACACAGATAGATGAAAAACAGAGTGCTGAAAAGTTGCCCCTAGACACCTCCAACCACAAATTGCACAAACGAAGGGGGAAAGCGAGAAAATATGTTGGCAATTATGGCCATCAACAATATAAACCAACAACACTTTCGGAAAATATATATATATATATATAAACAACAAGGATATTTTTTTTTGGTTATCTTAGAACACTAACTAGATGTCTACAAAATAAGAATCCATAAATAACATAATAAAGGAACTAATTATAAACGTTTGGATCACTATATTTTATTTTTTGAGAATGGATTTCTATGGTAGTCAGGGCATTCTGTGTCACATTATAAGAATGACAAATAAATTGCTTGTTTATCAATCACACATCTGCTCAATTATATGATGGTGCTACTTGTTTCCAGGTGGTCCACCAATTGTTTATTAGTGCAAACTGTCATGTCTTCCAAAAAACTTCTAAAAGCTCCTGAAGTGAATAACCAAATTGTGCAATCACAAAACAAGGTTGAAGTTTCAGTCAGCAATTGGTCTTCAGAAAGTAATATTTAAGCATGCTAAACATCTAGGCGCCAGTACAAGCAAACTTTATTTGAAATCATTATCACTAGACTTGATTACTAAGATATAGCAGAAGCGCAGATTTCCTAAAGTTCACGAATGACTTAATTTAACTATCATGGGGCCAGCTAGTTTGTGTTGTTATATGAAAGTGACTGATTAGCTGAAAGAAGAATTGGAAACCTAATTAATAATGAAAAAGATTAAACTAAAGTGTAGTTCAAATCAGTCATTATGCTGTATAGGATGAAAAGCTCTTGCGATTGCGGGCTTATAGTTCTTAGGAATTTGTATCAGCTAAACAAAGCAACTGACTATACGTGAGATCAACAATTCCAGCCCCACTTGAACCCAGCCCACATTAAGAGTACTTGTTTAACACAATTTTATACTGCCTTGCGCTAATGCTATGCTAATAATGAGAAAAATAAAAGACCTTTGCAGTTGGATGCACTTTTGCTGACGGATGAATATAAACATCACCAATGATGCTAGCACTTCTAGTTCCATCCCCAGCAGCCAAAAGATGAGGAGAGGTCAATCGATATTGGGCAAGATATAAATCAGAACATTTCAAGGACATCCTGCACCATTAACAACATGTTTGCATGGGTAGATAATGGTCAAGGTTTAAAATTCAAAAGCTAAATGAAATAATAATATTAAGCAGAACTTTACCCTGGAGTTTTGATTTGTTCCCAGAAATCTACGGTCTCATATGTATACAGTTGCTTCTTTCCAGCAAGAGGTGACAAAATATCTTGATCTAACCTTACAAAATCTGCAGGAAGAGTGTTTCTGCAGGGGGAAAAAGTGTCAATGCAAACTGCAGCTTTTAACATCTACTAATGCTTGCATAACAAATCGATAAAAAGAAAATGTCATACAAATACAATCATCAAGTGAGTGAATCTATCAGCAAATGAAAGATCGCTATTCTAGCAAAGACTAATACAGAATATGATGTTATTCCACAATAAGGCATTAAAGCTCGAGTAGATGTAGTTCACAATCCCAGAAAGTGAAATCTCACAACAAATATATAGCTCATACATATGTCTCTTTTGATAGGGATAACATTTCTTCTATGATCAAATTGAATACGTGCTTTCTGATGTACCTTGCCATAAATTATGTCGTGTGCGTTCAACTGATATTTGAAAGAAAAGCATAGAAAAACTTAAATTTTAAAAATGTAACAAGATGTCAACCTTGTCATAGAATGAAGGCCCTCAAAACTAGATCCACGAAGTAGATTTGCTGTAATTAACAAAACATGAGTTAGCTACTAAAATAATATCATATGGAAATTATCTGTATAAGTCGCATTACAAATTATCAAAACCTGAAACATGAGGATATTGCTTGAGATATTCTTCGTGCATGACATGGCAATACAAATGTTACATGCAGAGGAGCATCAAAGACTGGTTATGATCAGCAGCAGCATGGATAACATGCAACCAGTTTTACCAAATGAAAGCATATAAAGGTTTCATTATGGATTAAACAAAATGGAGTACCAAATAAGTAAAACTTGAAATGGGTGTCTTTTCTCTTTAACAACCCAGATGATTTTCAAATGTTCCAAATGACTTAACCATAAAAGAGAAATGTGAAGACTAGCACTTTGCACAAGGCAACTTCTACTCTTAATATCAATAGCATATTTCAGATTGAATAAAACCTTAACAATAACAAGGATTTCCTCATACTAGCTGCAAAGCCCTTGGTTTGGACCAAAGCCCAGTTTTGCAAAATAACAGAAATTGGCACCAGGGATACACTAGTAACATGCATTGTTCAGCTGAAAGAGAGACAACTTCAATCTAAAATTAAATGCCATCCATACTTAAAAGAAGGGATAGTCAAGTCACCTCTCATGAGACAGCATCAATAATGGGGTGAAAAACAATAAAGAGCATAAGGAAGCACAAGCATCAGTAGATATGGTAACTAAAACAAACCCTCAAAAATCTGAGCTTCAGGAAAATAGAGGAAATGTTGATGCCATTTCAAAATTCTGTCATTACATTTAGAAGGTGACAATGAATAGAAGCCTGCATGATAACATAACAACCACTCCAATGCATTTTGCTGTGAACCCATTGTTCTCAACCGTTGGTAATGGCAACTTTACAGCTAGATTTTCTTATTTATAAGAGCACCCTAATATACCTAAAGGTTCTAGCATGTCTTCAATTCATAAGAATTCTTCGGATTTAATAGAAACATTCAGCACAACCTTCTTGGTCAATAATTGTTCAGCTTTATAATTAAAGCTTAGTGGCAACCGCCCATTGAGGATATCAGTAAATCAGATGAATAAAATATAGATCAACCTCTGTCTTCCTGATTAGCAGACACACCTTGGATGACAGTAAAGATATCCGGGGAGAAGACGTACACTCCACAATTTATCAAATCACTTACCTGCATTTTATAAAAACTGGTTAAACCTAAGGATGACTGGGAGCACAATTTATAAACAATAAATCATTGAAGTAAGTAGGTTAAAAGCTGATGGAAAAACAAAATGATGAACTTACAAAAGTCTCTGGTTTCTCTATGTAGTGCAACAGTTCTTTGGTGGTTGGATCAGCAACCAGTTCACCAAATTGGTTTGCCGACTCAGCAGAAACCTACACAAGAAATAAACATAGAAAAAAAAATTCAAATACAAAATTTCAGAAAAATGAGTAGATATCACAATGCAGAACAGAGCGAAAGCAATAGAAGTTACTATTACAATAAATCGGCACATCGTCCACCAACCTTGGTTACTAACATCGTTCCCATCCCACCATATTTTATATGTGCCTCTGAAAATCACAAAACAAACCTAAGTGAACAAGATTATAATTTTTGAGATCAATAACAAATATCTAATAAGCTGTAACTGCATTATTTAGAGAAATCACAATCATAGAAAGTGCAAGACTTACCAAGAATATCTGGTAATGGAAAACTGCAGCAAACATCACAATTCAGCAAAAAGATATGTGACTGCCCAACAAAATCAAATGCTATAAACACATAAAATATCATATAGAGAAGTGCAAAAAAATAATTTTTTAAAATTCAATTGAGCATCACATAAATATTGGGATTCTTATAATCAAACACAAAAATACACTAAAAGAAAAACAAAATCAAGAATGAAAAGTGAAAAGATCAAACCGGGCTATCTTCCATGATTATGTCTCTAAAGAAGTAAAGACCACCAGCAGAACCATGAGGTTTTTCCTCTTTCAAGTATCTATAGCAACACAACCATCAACAAAAAGCCAAACCAAATGAAAAAAAAAAATCTTGAATTTAAAATGAACTGGTAACTAGTAAGTACCTTACTGGTACTCTGAATTCATTAGAGACTGAAGATACATATAAGGCAAATTCACGCTCCTCATAGAATCCAACAAGAAAAATCCGAACCAAATTTGGTATCTAGTTCAAACATAAATATAATCATGAAAGCGAAAAAGAGAAAAATTAAAAAAAAAATCAACAATTTAAATTTTGAAACAAACCCTTTTACAAGAAGAAATGTGATGGTGAACCATAGGCTGCCCAGCTAATGGGAACAGAGGTTTTGGAGTATTAAATGAAAGTGGCCTAAATCTAGTACCTGCCCACAAAAGAAAAATGAAAAAAGAACAAATTTTTATCTTTTCCTTAACGAGAAAAATCAAATAGATTATAACAAAAAAAAAAAAATTGAAATAGCAAATTCCCATTACCTTTAGTAGGACCACCGACCATGATCACAGCCACCACCTTCTCCCCAGAATCCGCCATTCCTAAACCTCGACTCAGACCCAAAAGACAATTAGTTTAGTTAGCGATCAAGAAAGTGGAAAAAAGTGGGAAATGTAAATTGAATTTGATATCAGTTTGGCGATACAGGGAACAGAGAAGAGGCTTTTTGAAATAGATAAATAGTTCTGCACAGAATCTAGGCAAGGCGAGGACATTATAATCATCTGCCGGTGCTGAACAAAAACGATGTCGTTTGCCCTCTACTGAATTTTGGATTCGACTGTTCTGTGGTCTCCAATCAAAATGCATGTGGTTTCAAGCATAAAAACGTATTGAAGTTTAAAATCTTTGTACTTTAACTAAAATGTTAGAATCCAATTCCAGAAATTGGATTTTTTTTTTTCTGAAGTTCCAATTGGTCTGATCTATATACGCAGCAATTTGCACGTTTTTTGCTAATCAAAGCTGAACTTGACAATGGAATATATGGGGTTATGGTGGTGTTTTGGAAGATGGTGAAGGGCTTTTTTGTGGCTGCTGATTTGGTCGAGGTTATGGCCTTAAGAGCCACTCTTCTCTGGTTGTGTTTTTATTGATTCACAACTTGTTATTAAAGCTTCCTGTTCTCATATTGCTGATGTGTCTGAATTTGGTGCTGTCATCAATGATTGTACACTTATTTTAACTAACTGCTTAAATATTGCCGTTAGATGGTTATGTTTACAAGCAAATATGAATGCTCATACATTAGCTAGAACATCATATAACTATGCTAGTCTTCAAGTTTGGAATCAATTCCAAATGTATTATTGCATTTCTATCAATAATATTTCTTCTATTTGAAGTTTTTTTTTAAAGAACTTGACAGCAAAGAAAAAGGGTTAACAAGATTATTGATAATCTGAGAAATAAACAACATTAAAGACCAAAACTGCAGGAGTAGTGTGCAGAAAATACTACAGTAGCAGTTGCTTATCAACTCAATCAGTAAAAAAGAAAACTGCAGCTAAAGCTAAGCCTATAGTAAACCATAATTCAGTATCCCTGGATATTATAAAGCACATTAACCTTTTCTTTTGATAAATATAAAGCACATTAAATTTGATTCTAAGCGAAATAGATATTTAAGAACATTAAAATCATTCAAGTACCAAATTGCAAGGGGGAAATATTATTTATCTTTATCAAATTCAATATTTTTTAACAAAATAATAGTTGTAACTCGTTATTCTTCATGAGACAATCATGGTATTACATTAGTTCCCTACGCTTGTACTTCTTCATTATAGCATCTTCAAGTTCTCTCCCATAATAGTAATCAGGAGCGATCTCCAATAACCACTCTAGTTTTGCTTCAGTTACTTGCCTCATATATTCTTTTCCTGTAAGCACTAGCTCATGGTAAACAACCCACATTGGCCTCGGGAATGCCCTTGATAGCCCTGAATTAGGATGTAAATAGACAGTCTGAGGCTTCTTTAAAGTTCTGTAGCATCCTGAAGATTGCAAGTTTGCAATATGAGGGAAAAATCCTGAAAGTATAGACTTCTTTATTGCTGTCAAGTCACTGGGATTTGATTTCAGTTCAATTCCAGCCCTCTCCATTAGTCGTTCCAACTGATCCCTAATGTCCCTTGCACGCATCATACTTTTCGCTTGGATGAAATTTTCATAACACCATTGGGTAGAGAAGTCTGTTTCCTTCCAAGAATCATAGACCCTTAAAAGGGCAATGTGGTCACCAACATCCCCAATATGAAAATTATTCCTTGCTTTATCTGCAAGGACTTGCTTATTCTTAGGATTCTTAGGACAATAAAATATAGCATTTCCAACAGAAAGCATAGCAGCGATTGTCATAATCTCCTCCGAGCAACCATATTTTTCAGAAGCTATAAGTGCCCTGGAGAGTTTTGGATCAAGCGGAAACTCTGCCATTGACCTACCGATCTTAGTGAGCTTAAGTTGACTATTCAGGGCACCCAAGACAAAAAGAAGTTGAAGTGCTTTTAGCAAAGACTCATTTGATGGTGGATCCATAAAATCAAAATTCACCAAGTCTTCTATCCCTAGGACCTTCATTGTAAGCACTGCATTTGCAATATTGCTTCTTTGTATTTCTGGAATATAATTATCTTTCAATTGCTTGTAGTGATCAGAAGTATACAAGCGAATGCACTTCCCAGGCCCTGTCCTTCCAGCCCGACCAGCTCGTTGCATAGCCGATGCTTTAGAGATTTCTGTTAACTGCAAGGATTCCATATCAGTCCCTGGCTTATAAAAGTCCATCTTACAATAACCAGAATCAATAACATACCTTATCCCATCGATGGTTAAAGAAGTTTCAGCAATGTTTGTTGCCAAGACAACCTTGCGTGCTCCTTTTGGTGTAGGATCGAAAGTCCTAGCTTGTAGCTCCGTGGGAAGGTTAGAAAATATTGGACATATTATAAGCTCTGCAATTTTACTTCCATAATGTCTCATCTTCTTCATCAAAGTCTCTGCTGCATTTTCAATCTCTTCTTGACCGGTCAGGAACACCAAAATGTCACCTGGTGGTTGTGTTACATGTACATGAATTGCAGCTGCAATAGCTTCCTCCAAGTAACAACTGCTCTTTGGTTGCTTGTACAATATATCAACAGGATGCTGCCTCCCTGGAATTTCAAAAATAGGAGCAAAATCAAAATATCTGGAGAATTTTTGTGCCTCAAGAGTTGCACTGGTGATTAACAACTTAAGATCACTTCTAAGCCTAGTCAAGTCTTTCAGTAAACCAAATATTATGTCAGTCGATATTGTCCTCTCATGTGCCTCATCCACCATGATCACACTATAACTTTGCAAATCTGGTTCCACCATAAACTCTCTCAAAAGCATGCCATCAGTCATATATTTCAGGACTGTCTTCTTTGAAGTGCAATCTTCAAATCTAATGCTATACCCAACATCATGACCAAGTGTCACTCCCATTTCTCCCGCTACCCTGGCAGCAACACTCATCGCAGCCACCCTCCGTGGCTGAGTACAACCAACTTTTCCATTTCTAGTATATCCTGCCTCATGGAGATACTGAGGTATCTGTGTAGTTTTGCCAGACCCAGTTTCTCCTACAATTACCAAAATTTGATGATCCATAATAGCTTCCAACAATTTCTCTCTAAACTGATAAATAGGCAAAGCCTTTCTGTCATCCTGAACGTTCTTTATAGCCTCAGACACTAACCCTTCTTTATCCTCTATTGACTGAGAAGCTGGTAACTGGTCCCCAAGAGTGTAAATCTGATCAAACAAAAGCTGATATCGATCACCTTCTTGTTCTCTATCTTTTGAACCAAAGCTAACCATAGCTTTACGAGTCTGATACTCTTCCCATGTTTCCTCCTTTTCAGACCCACCTTTTTCACCCATTAAAGCAACTGAAAATCTCTTTCTTTGATCAATATTACCTTCTTGATCATAAGCTTCTGGTATCATGTACTCGTTCGAGTAATCATGATCACTTCTCTTCTTCAGTATCTCATAAACCTCTCTCTTGTGTTGAATCTTGGAATATTCCTGTTTACTATACTTAACATTTTCAAACGCAAAATTTTCATCCTCTAATTCATTTTTAAGCTCTTCCAATTTCTTTTTCTCCCTTTTCTTCAAATACTCTTGCCTCGATTTCTTTCTCAAGCTGTCAATATCATCATTACGACATTCAATTTTCCTCTTCCTATCATCGCTACAGAAAACACTTTCTCTATCATCAACAACACTGATCATGCCGTAATTTCTTTGATTTCTAGCCACCTTAATCAGTTCTTTTTCCTCTGTGTCATACAAATTCAACCTAGAAATTCTATGCGGCAATTTATCGAACAACTTATGTGCAAAATCTTGGATTTGGCTAGTGGGATGCATACCTAATTCAACGAGCTTTTCCACAATGTCTTCTGGCTTTGATGCTTGCTTGCATAATGCTGTCACATACAGAACTGTCGTGGGGTTACAGGAGCCAAAAACTGACACCGATGTATCTGAAACCAAGTTGTTTATAGAAACGTCTAAAACCATGGTCGATTAATTGAAGAAAGACGAAAAGGAGGGAGACGATGGAACTTGTTAGATCAAGAAAAGGTTAGAAATTGGGATTTTATATACACATACAGAGATATAATCCTTTTAAGATTCGGTTTCTTGACGGTTGTGAAGCTTTGGTTTCTTTTTTTCTCCGTCCAATTTCTTGGAGCACAAGTAAGATATCACTTTGCGGTTTGAAAACTGAAAATCTAATTGAATTACTTTCACAGCCTCAGAGCCTCACCTAATAATTTAAACTTTGGGCTGTAATAGACCTTTACTGCCACAACTCCACATTCAAACTTTAGGCCTCATTTTGTAATATATTTTAGCACAAAGCAGTGATTATGTCTCATTCATGCTTCCAGACTGATGACTTTCATGTGAGCAGGCCACATTAAAGATTGATAGTGGAACTGAGGCCCATGGCTTGACATTTCCTCTTCGATTAAAGAGTGATGGCCCCATTTGGTTTTTGCCATCCTTTTTTTATCTCTATACAAGTTTTATTAGTACCTTTTCTCTGTTCCAGATGCTAATGTTATTAGGTTTCTCAAGACACCTTCTTGGACTCGGATGAGATTGATGAAGAAACCCGGTTATGTGCCCAACAAGCGTATTGGCTTTAAATAATTCTCTTAGAATTCTTAAATATTAACAGAATTTTAAATTGGACAAATATCCTAGATTTGATTATTATAGCCTTCTCTTTAGTGATTTGCGATTACTGATTATAAATTTATAGATTACAATTTAAAAAGCTAATGAGGATAAGATCTATTTTTTTAAAAAATAAATATTAATAAGCACAAGAGATGGTGGTGTAGACATCCTTTGTTATTTTAGGTTTTTTATTTATTTATTCATAATATATATATATATATATATTTATATTTATATAGCTTAGGCCTTCAAAATTTTTTAAATATTTCCAATTTTTTCTAAATAAAAAATATATAGATATATAATTATGATTTTCTTTTGCATGAAACTTTCCATTTTTATTCTATTTGAGTTTTATATATTATATTAAAATAAAGTATTTTTATTTGGGAATAATATATATTAATATTTAACAATGATAGTAATTAAATTATATTTTAGTGTTAAATATTGTGTATCCATATAGTATTGATATTAAATTTTATAATTATTTAATATAAATTAATGACATTACAAATTTTATAATATAATAATTTAATAATGCAATCTTCAGAAAAATAAATTATAAATAGCAACTCGCTCAAAGTGCAAGCCTTCACATGGTTTCAAATTTAAATGACATGCAAATTGTGGATGAAGGCGAGGCTTCATTAGCCGAACTATTCATATTTTCTCTATTATTGTTCATTATGAATCGGTGGTGGGACCAAGCCTATTAGGGATGTAAATGAGTTGAGCCAGCTCATGAACTGTTTGAGCCCGACTAAAAAAATATACAAAAAAGTTTGACTTCAATTGAGCTCGAGCTCAGGCTCCAATGCTCATTTAGCAATTGAGCGAAGCTCAAGTCTGATGATATTCAATTTGAAAACTCATCGAACTTTTATATATGTATATAGATTATTTTAGGTTATCCAAGCTGAGCTAAACTTAAAATTTTTCAAGTTGAACTCGAGCCTGAAATCAAGCTTGAGCCGAACTTGAGTTTTCATTGAGCTGAGTCCGAGCTTAATTTCAAATTTATTGAGTTTCGAATAGAGCTAAATTCTATCAAGCCTAATAGGTTCGAGTTCGATTCGGCTCATTTACACTCCTAAAATCTACGGAGAGAAATAAGTTGATATGAGAAATAATTTTCAGGTCACAATGGAGGATTGGCAGTTTTTGGAAAGGGCAACAACTTATTCAGGTTATAAACTACTCATCGAATTTTATTGATATGAGAATTATGCTTGAGGAGTTCTAATTTTAGATTATTTGAACTCTTTTAAATAATATGATGCTATAATAAAAATGCATCAATCTACAGATTGTCTCTTAGTTGATAATGTAAATTAGACATGTGAAAAGAGCTATCGGGTTCGATTATCGCTAAATGCACCTGTAGAGAGGGGCGAAGAACCTTAATTATGACTAAACTCCACATTGGATTAGGCGGTCCTTGGTAATGAAGTCTGAATACCAGTGGTTTACAAAAAAAAATAAAAATACTTCAAACTACTGACTTTGTTAATAAAATAATAGTTTAATAATTAGTGTAATTTTCTTATTTTTTCTATTTTAACTCAATTAGGAATTAAGAACGCAATTAGCAAAATTTTATTTTTTAGGGATATCAATAATTAATTATAAAAATAATATAAGAGAATTTACAATTGTGGTGCACTATATATATAGAAGAAGAATTTTTAATCAAATTCGGAAAGTTAAACGGAAAAAGAAAATACTCCCTTTCTCCCAAAATATAAGTTGTCTAAGATTTTTTTTACAAGGATTAAAGAAACAATTAGTTCTCCTAAATTATAACACAATCAATGTCAATTTGACTAAATTGCTCTTTATCTTAAAACCAAGAGTAATTTGTAAATATATTATTTATTACATTTAAAATAAGGCTTAATCACAAAAAAAAATCTAAATTTATGAGTTTTTTTAAAATCTGGCCAATATTTTTAATTTTATCAATCAATATTATATATTTATTTTTCTTCATAAATTGTGACTTTCGTCTAAATTCTGTTAATATTTATAGATGTGTTTATTAATAGAGTCCAATTTTTTTCTAGATCGTGTCAATGTGGACATGCCATGTAAGAAAGCTAATTTGAATATAAAAGGGTTAATCACAAAAAAAAATCCGAACTTATGAGTTTCTTTTCAAATTTGGCCAGTACTTTTAATTTTGTCAATTAATACCCTGCACTTATTTTTCTTTGTCATTTGTAGCTTCCGTCTAGAGTCTGTTAATATTTGCTAATATGTCCGTTAATTGGGTCCAATTTTTTCTATATTACGTCTATGAGGACACACCACGTAAGAAAGCTAACTTGAATATAAAAATACATCAAACGACATCGTTTTATAGTTGGACTTATCTTCAGTATTTTGATTTTATTTTTTTTATCATTAACTTTAAAGTAAATTAAGGCATCAGCTTTTTTGTATATGACTATATATTTTAGCATATGAAAACTCGTCTAATGGATTTACATGTCATATAAAAATATCTAACATTTATTATCTTTAAAAAATAGTAAGAAAAATATCAAAATACTGAAAATAGGATCTAACTGCAAAACAATATCATTTAATATCTATAATATATATAAAAGTATAAATGGAGGGAACATTTGATCCCAAAGCGCCCCTACGTATTCTAATTGATAAAAAATATTATTAAGGACAATTTAGTCTTAATAGCTAAGTTGGGACCATATTGTCTTTATTTTTCTATTCTAATTATTATTATAATTTTAATCTAATCCTATTCTAATTAGTAATTTATTCTTTAATACAATTCTAATTATCTATGCATATCTATAATATATATAAAAGTACAAATGAGGGGAGCATTTAGTCCTCAAAGCGCCCCTACGTATTCTAATTGATAAAAAATATTATTAAGGATAATTTAGTCTTATAGCTAAATTGGGACCACATTGTGTTTATTTTTCTATTCTAATTATTATTATAATTTTAATCTAATCATGTTCTAATTAGGAATTTATTCTTTCATACGATTCTAATTAGGAATTTGTTCCATCATACCACTATATATAGATGTTTAGTTTTGATTATTTTTCGTTATCAATAATTTATTGCTTTTACTATTTTGAATTGAAATTATTAAGTTTG
>CANUEX010048204.1:0-33503 GCA_948099535.1 Jatropha multifida
AATATGGGCTTACTATTCCGATAGTCAAATGATAATAGGGATGAGTTGTGATAGTTTAGGCTTACTACGGGCCTCGGGTGCCTTAAGCTTACCTAGGTCCTAGTGCCGGTCCGGCCCACGGTTTTGGGTCGTGACATAATAGAATTTTCAATTTAATTAATTTTATTTATTTATTTAACTATTTAAATAAATAAATCATAATTAAAGTATTTGGTTTATTTAATCTAAAATTTATTAAGATAAATCAATTAAGTTAATACTTAATAATCTAGGTAAAATTGTAATAAAATATAAATTATAATTTTGTCCTTAACTTCACAAAACTTATTTGTAATCAAGTTATACTTAATTCGATTTCCCGCTTTTACTTTCTCATATCCATTCTTATGTGTATGACCTTCTAGGTTCTAAATATGTTAGCAACAAATATTAATTAATTAATTAATTGATATTTGAAGTTCAAGTACATTGTTTAGCAATATATCAAGACTATCCAAATATTTAGAAAGTCAAAGTGGTTTGGCTTAATTTTTCAGTGCACGATTTATCAGTATAATTAATATATATTCATCATTAATGTTCTGATTTAGTAACTATGCATGGAGTGTGTCTACTTTATTAAATCACGTTAGGTCTCTTAATCTAACCATTAATCAGTTGAATGAAATTCCAAATCTAATTTGCTAATTTCATTCTACCTTATACAAGGATTTCTTAATTAATACTAGTAGAGAACAATTACAACATTTTTTATAATTTATTTAGGATAATGAATCCTCTGTTAGTTACACAAATATCTCCATACAGTTCTTACTATGTCCAATTAATTATTGCTTATTTTTCATGAAACGAACAATGTGAACGAAGAATCAAAACATAATTATCCCTATATAAGATAGCTTAGAAATTTCAAGTCAAAAGATCATTCTCACAACCATCACTTAAGTATTCCATAGACACAAGCAACTCTCTATATGAAATTATCATGCCGATCAATTCAGTAGATTTGTTTAAATGACAAACACCTACATATTAGCTCTAGATATCACATATATCTCAGGTATTCAGTACAATTGCTTTCTAAGGAAACTAGTCTCAATAGTTCTAATTATTTCTCAATAATGAGGAGAACATTGATAAAAAAATATTTAGAGACATTACTTTAATACAAATATAAAACTCATAATTATAACTACATTATAATTTATTTCGCAAAACAATATTGTCTCATGGACTTTATATCTTTTATCAAGATTCAATCAATAGAATATAAAAGATAAATAAATACCTCATATTAATAATAAAATATTTATTATATGAAATATTATATCCAAAATATAACCAAATTGACTATAGGTATATAACTAACACAACATAGAGAAATAATTAAGACACTCCTGGGATAGATTACATGTTTGTAGAGGGATTCGGCTGTTGTTGTTTAAAGCTGCATTTAGAGGGTGAATAGAACATGTCTATGCGATCCTTGTAATTTATGTACAGTGCTATTGGTTGTGGTTGCTGAAGCTGAGGTGAAATTGTAATTTTTTTAAGATGGTGAAATTACTATTAAAAATAAATTAATAAGTATAAATAATGTGTAATGCAGAATAATAACAACGTGCAACGCATATCATAAAAAACACTAGTTTATATAAATAGAGAAGAGATAGAAAAGAAATAGAGAATACAATAAAAATAATCTTATGAAAATAAATTCTACCATAAAAAGAAAAAAATGATTAAAGCATAAAACACAACTGTTTGTGCCCCTTCAAAAAAAATATTACTATTCGTGGTTTTATAAAATTTGTTTTCCGTTTTAAAAAATGGTTCTCTAAAATGTTGTAAGAAAAATAAAATAAAAAAAGTTAAACGAAAACAATCGTGACTTAAGTTTTTATTATATGCTCATTACTTATTATTTTTTTTAAGTACCAAATTAATTTATAAAAATCATCATTTAGCTTTTATTTAACATTTCATAAGTAACTTACATGTTTTGTTAATAACTTTCACTATAATCGCTTTTAGTAAATAAATATATTTACTAAAATAGAGTAGAATGAAATTTTAAATTTCAAAAAATATTTGGAATAAAGTAAAATGAAATTTTAAATTTTGAAATATTTCAGAATAGAATTGAAATGTGAATTATTTCATTCTATACTGTCTGAATTGCACCCCTAGAAATTACAATTCTCTGCTGGATTCTTTTCTTTCTATCATATTAATGTTAGAAATTTGCTGGATTCTTTTCTTTCTATTCTGTAGAAATATTAATATTAGAAATTTGAAAATATCAATTATATATTAATTCAGCTTGGATAGCAACGATGAGTGTAGTTGATGCTGAACTTGGAAATTTTGGAGGAGATTGGTTGAACTTCCACTGGAAAGTTGAGAGTATTAAAACAACTGAATTGGTTAATTAGTTGAATATATTGGTAGGTGTTATTTCTATAGCATTTTTCTATAGTTTTTGTTAGGATTTTTAGCAGTTTTTAATTACTTTTGATTAGTTTTTATTTAGTTTTATTTATGTTCTTTGTTAAAGCTTCCTTGAAACACATTTCACTTGATTTTGAGTAATTTTATAGGATTTTTATGGAAACTAGTTAAAAATATAGAGAAGCAAATCTCCCAATGTCTAGCATGCCTAGACCATGCAGAATAGCACGCCTGTGCTAGATTCAAAGGAAAAATGTCTTGGAAACTCAATGCATAGCATGGCCTACGCCGTGCTACATAGCACGCTCGTGTTATAGAAGACCGTCAATCTTAGAGCATGCTCCCCTAAGCACTGTCCGTGCTACTGCCATCATGGAATCCCAAACACTGGCACATCCAGGCCATGTGACATAGCACGCCCGTACAAGATTTCATATTGGGTCGAAATAACAACTCTAGCCCATGCCATGTGCAGGGATTCACATGAGAAGCTTCTCTAACATGCTAATCAAGTCTAAACCCCATCGAGCAATTGGAGGCATCCAAAATTGGAAGAATATAAAGCCCAAACAGTGTCCTACCTCAAAACGACTTCTTCCTCGTTAGAGATTCTGTTTCCTATTTAGATTCGAAAACACTCTACGGAGTCTATATAAAAAGAAATCACTACAATAATGAGAAGATCGAATCTTAGATCTCAGATCTTTGTTTTATTCTTTTCTTAGTTTTTTTTTTTCTTTTATGTTTTGAAACAGTCAAGTTGTGTAAAGGATCAAGGAAGCAATCTACACTATTCATTAACTAGTTTTTATATCTAAACTCATAATCTTATTTTTATTTTTCATAATTCATATTGATTATGGAATTATTTTCAAGTTTAATTGATTTTTATTTAATTACTATGTCGAACTAAACTCTAATATTAGGGATTTAATATAGCTTAATTTCTATTCCAATTTATAATATTAGATTTGTTTTTACTTGTTCAAGATATAATTTATTATTGAACTTAATGTTTCCATACAGAGTTTTTCTCATGGATTGATTTATTTTATTAATCACTTTCGGAAGAAAGGTTTTTGATAAGAAAAATATAATAAATTATATACGAATAATAACTTGATGTGGAAGATATATGGTTTGACTCATAGAGTATTTTCATAAGTTAACGACCTTAAGTTATAAATTCTTAAACAAACTATAAAACTTAATGATTTAATTCATATTTGATTGCGCTATTGAAAGATAGGTAATTAGATCAGATTAAAAAAGTTAACAATATATCGAGAGAGTTTGTTAGTGATTTTAGAGTTTTTTTCTCTACTTGAACAATTAAAATTGATTATCAAACCAATAAAATAAATTGGATAAAATCAAGTGAAGTCAAAATCCATAGTAGCTTTTAAATCTTAACAATTACTTGCTTGGGTTCTTTTTAATTACTTTATTTTATTTCTTTTATTTTTAGAATTATTCTCCTTATTGTCATTTAAATAATAGTAGGTTAATATAATTTTAGTACTTGGTATACATTCATCGGGGAAACGATACTCTACTCACTCTTTATTACTTGTTTATAATTTCGACACTTGCGTAAAAGCCTATCATATATATGTATGCACTGCACATGACATGTTTTAACTGATCCAATCTGAGAGAGCCAATTTAATTCAACCCAATTCGGTGGATTTAAAAATATAATAAATTGGATTGGATTGAAAAGGCCACTTTTATAATTAACGGGTTGGATTAGGTCACGAGTTCACTGTATAAACCTACAGACTCGATCCAATCTGTAAATAATACCAATATATATATATATATTATTTAAGTTAATTTAATTTGATTCGCAATTTTGAATATAAATATTAGATTATTTAATTATTTAGTAGTTGCGTTTTAATTGTTGCTTTTTTTCTTTAGTATAAATTTATTCTGAATTATTGCTTTTAAAATATATTGTAGCTTAAAACATATTATATAACAATGTTACTAAGGAGGTTGATTGTTCTTTTTATCAGGAAATTCGATTTACATGGTATTATTATTATTATTATTATTATTATTATTATTATTATTATTATTAATATGAAGAAAATTAATTTTAATGTTGTTGTTGAAATATAATTATGGTTTATGGAAATTACTGTTTATGTTTCTAAGTGTATATATATTGTTAAGCTCTCAGAATTTTTTGAGAGAGTAATTATGATTAATCCGATTTTAGAGTAAATTTTGAGTATTTATATTGAAGTCCGGACAGTCTGTATTAAATAAAAATTTGCAACCCTGGTTTATTTCCTGTTTAGAAATAAATTAATGATTTATTATTATATGTTAACATATATGTATATATATTTGTAATTCCTCTTAAATAATTGTATTTTATTTTAAATATTTTTATTTTTTACTCTTTCTATTTTTTTACTTTAGAGAAAATTTTCATTTAAAGTGTTTGTTTTACATAAAAAATTTTACTCTAAATAAAAATTTTGGAAAAGACGCCAAAAGAGAAAATCTAAAATGCTTTTGATTAACATTTGTTACTACCTTTATTGAGGCTCAATTAACGAGTATACTGGCAAACAAAAGGTGAGTTGGACAATTAATGATCTTATATTTTCAAAGTATGAGAAACTATTATGTTTATGAGTTGTTTAGTAAAAATGTGCTCGACTTTATAGATCTAAGCACAAATAAGAGTATATACATTGGCCAGATGCCCTAATATGGCTATATATTTTAATTATTTCGCAATGCTTATAAAAAAGTCTTTATGTCCATATTACACTTTTAATTTGGGCATAAATTTGAAATTCTTTTAACAAACTTTATTATAATATTTTGTTGACTAAATTTGTACTTAGTTCAACAAGTGTGCACTAATTTAAGCATGAATCACGAATATAACTAAGCAAAATATAACCACAAATTTCAATTGTTGCATCTTACTTATAAAATAATTCTTTGTGTCAATGTTACATTTCATTAATCGGAGCACAAATTTAAAATTTATCGAACAAACTGAATTGAAATTCTTTCTAAACTACGTTTGTTTGGGTTCCATAGAAGTGCGCCCAACTTTACACATGTGAACACAAATATAACTATTTTTCTTGGGAAATTTTCATAAAATTTTACAAATTTGTATTATTGTACTGTACTTTAAAAAATTGCCTTTAAATTGGCAATGCACTATGCTAATATGACATAACTTTTTGTCCTTACGAACAAACTTAGTGCCCTTCTTTCTGGACCGAGCATATGAAGAAGATGAGTTCATAATTTTTTAGAATAGTTTCTTTCTTACTAGTACCTTATTTTAAAAAATGAAGTAAATTTATTGAAAAATTTGAAGTTGAAAAGACTCTTGTAATATTCAAAAATTTTGACTAATAAATGCACCCTTGAAATACTCTAACAATACATTGACTTCTTCACCATTAATTATATACTTAAGACTGATGAGAGGTCTTATAGGTACAAAATGGACAAAAATTGCTGTTTAACTATTTTTTTAATCCTAAAACTCTTTTTATTTTCTCTAAAGTAAGATAATATAGGTAGTATCATTTGATTTGAGTCGTGAGTTTAGCTAAATCCATACCTAACCCAATCCAATTACAATCCGCTTTACATATTTAATGGTTGACTTGGATCAAAAAGTCGTTAATCTATACAAAATCGATAAACTTGACCCAACTCGAGCCACGTGAAGCCCTGTGTGATTTAGGCTATATATGCCTCATGCTTTCATCTGGTGAGTAGAGAACATTATAGATCTAATAAATCTTTAGTAACCGTATATTAAAACTTAATTAGTAGCTAATTAGATGTGATCTAGTTAGTCTTTTCACTAACGTGAGGAGTGAGAAATTCGGGTTCAAGTCCTCTTAATTGTAATTACCAATTTGATGAGTAGAGTTGTAAAAGAGCATTGGGCCTTCTAATGATAAAAAAAAAAAGGAAAAAAAAACCTTAATTAACAAAAAAAAAAGGCACAAATTATAGAGAGAGAGAACGAATTAAAAAAAAATCATAATTAAAAGAAAGAAACGCGAATTGATTTCACATGTGGGAAACAAAAATAAAGTAAAAAAAAAGAAAGAAAGAAAGAAAGAATTACAATAGAAGAAGAAGAGGAGGAGGAGGTAATCAATGAATGATAAGTAGTCTTAATAATTAATTAATTCTTGGTGTTAAGATCTTCGTTGAGAACATCAAGCAAGACGGTGCTCTTACACTTGGGGCATTTAGGATCAATATCTGATAGCATAACGTACATGAGACATCGAGGACAACCCACCAGCAACAATGAAGATGAACTGCTCTCTGGACTACTTGTCGTTTCTTGATACGACACGCATGAACTCTTCGGTGACATAATTAATTCAGACGACGATGAACCACCACCTGCAGATTCTTCTACTTCTTTAGCTTCGTCATTTCCGTTGTTGGCCAAAGATAACTTCAGCTTCAATTCCAACTTTGGGTTCTTCTTTCCTCTTCCACTCATTTTCAAATCTGATACTAAAAAAGATAATTAATTTCCCGTACAAAAAAAGAAATAATAATAACATATTAGAAAAAAAAAGATGATTGAAGAACTGAACCTATATACACATACAGCTGATATACCTACCAAGAAAATCTGTCAGGAATGCTTTGTGATGTTCAATTTGGACCTTTGGTTGTTACATGTATATATATATATTTGTATAGAGAGAGAGAGAGAGGAGTAATGTGAGGTTTCTTTAATTATAATTAATTTATTGTGGGGTAGAAATAAAGGATAAGCAAGAATAAATGTATTTAATTATCGACAGAAAATGCAGTTGAAATTAACAGAGCAAATTTGGTCCCTTTTTAATTTGTGTTTTTCAATATTGTACGTCAAATAATCTCAAAACATGGTCTATTTTCTTTTTTTACATTATACTTAATCCTTAAATTGTTTATTTACCCTAATTAAATCTTATCTTATTTTCAATATCGCTCGTGTTAACATATAATAATAAATTAATAAATAAAACCCTAATATACACTTTTTAACAGGAAATAAATACAGAGTCTAAATTCTTATCTAAAACGGACTGTTTGGATTCCAATATAGATATTCTAACATATGTTAATAGAAATTCAATTTATTTCAATTATTTTCTTAATTCCAATGAAAAAAAAAAATCAAATATTGACATTAAAGTGGAATGAAAAGAGTATATGTTTGCGGAGAGAGGAAGCAATTAATTTATAATAGCATCCCAAATGTGGTCCATCCAATATTTTGCCATTTGGCAAGTACTTATTGAAACAATTAATTTGTTGATGTACTGAATACGAAACTATAATTTTCATTCATTAAGAGCTATTGAATGTTGACTTTTCTAAGAAAATAAAACTCAACCATGTTTTGGTAGTAGTGAATGATTAAATTGAGTGGCTGATGAACTTAGGAAACTCTTCACTTTCTATCCAATCAGCAAACTTAGACTTTCTATCCTATCCTTTCCTTTCTCGTCAAATTTATTGCAAAAATAGGGTTAGCAACTTAGACAAGTAACTTACTTTGCGTCCTTTTTTCTTAGAAGAGTCATAGTAATATGTACTGCTACTTCTATCCCATAATACTTGTCACACCATCTTTGCGACTCGTTATAATATAACTCTAAATCAACTTTTGTTTCACGGGCACCCTGACTCAGTCATTTAGAGATGTCACCCCAATTGGAAAATCAACTAGAGTTTTGTAATTTTTTATTATTATGGTGGGTCCTGCCTAATCAACTTGAGTTAATTTAATCCAAGCTTTAAAACTCACCGTTTTAATTAATCCAAAACCATCCAAAACCCTGAAAACTCACTGTATTATTTAAATCTAACATCTAAAAAGTAAAACCCTAATATTCTAATTTCCTATTTACTTGATCCACCACCTGTAGCAATCTTTGCCTTCTCTAATTTATACTTCTTCTTCTTCATCTTATCAATCCAATTTTTACACTGAATATCAGTCTTCGCAGTGTTTAAATTGTCCTCTCTACTACTTACGATATTTGTCGTTTCTTTTCAGTTCTTTTGCTTTAGATTTCATTTGCTCAACTCTAATTATCTCTCTCCTCAAGTGTCTATGAGCACCGCTGTCACTCCCTAACTCCAGCAGTCTTCCTTACTGCTATCGTTGGTCTTCAGTTATTGGATTGAGATGATGGCTAAACTATTATTATTAATCCGTTGCAGCAACTATTGTTGCTGTTGAGAAGATGGCAGTGTGGCAGCAACTGTCACGATAATTCTTCCACTTGGTAGAGATAGCAATAGAGGAACATTGACGGAGGAAAATGGAAATTGATGGAGAAGGAGAAGGTGGGGTATGGAATGAGGAATGGAAGGACATTTGGAGAGAATTGAAGTTGGGGAAGTGGTAAGGTGGAGGAATACTATTAGAAAAACATAGAGATTTTCGTAAATGGCATGATGGGGAGAGATGTGGCTTGATAGTTAAAGGGCGTTATAGTTTTCTGAGTGTGGAAATTGATGGAAAACACCATTGTGTTTAAGTGGAATTAATGGGACTTCCTTTTCACAGTTGCTTGCCAGTTCTTGTGCTTAGAAAATTAGGGTTTTTGTCTTTTAGATGTTAGGTTTAACAATGTCGTGAGTTTTAACCAATTTGAGTGGCTTGAGTTAAATTAACCCAAGCTTGTTAGGTGGGACCAACTTTAATAATAAAAAATTATAAAATCCTAATTGATTTTACAATTGGGGTAATAATATATCTAAGTGACTGAGTCAGGGTGCCCGGAGGACGAAAGTTGTTTTAGAGTCATATTGCAATAAATCGCAAAGACGGAGTTATTTTTGTAGCTTAGGCCAATTTGAAATTTCACATTCTTTAAGAAAAATAATTAAACTTGTCAAAGTTACAATAAACTATTGAGTAAAATGACCATATTATCCTTAATTTAATAATAATTTTCTAGAAAAACTATTAAATTGAAATAAATATTATTGGCGACATTCAAAGGATAAACATGGAAAAAAAATTTTATTGTTCATTGAAACCACAAATGTGACAAGCACTTTGAAATAAACTATTTTCTCAAATCTGTCAAGTATTATAGAATAAAGGTAGTATTTGATAGGAACAAGTATTAGAAAGAATCGAGCAACTTAAGAGAGAGCAATTAAGCAAGGTCGAGCAACATTTGTATCCATTTGAATAAAAGTAATGCTCAGTCAAAAGGGTCATTAATTACTAAGATCTTTACTCGGTATTTATAGCTAAGATTCTCGCCATAAATTTATATATTCAGTTATAATATGTATTATAAATATTTGTATAGGATCTGGTAAGAAGACACCGTATCATTTTTGAATAGCAATATCAATAGTTTGTCAAGCTTTTTGAGTTTATTTTATCAAATTGGTGCAATGAGTGTGGAACACACATCAACTTTACATTTAGTTTCATAAAGAAACTTGATTTATTTAAATTTTCACAGAAAAAATGCAAGTGGGATGTGGAAAATTATGCAATCATAAAGAAAGCATGGAATAAGCAGGCAGAACATAGATATTCTGATTTTATTTCTCACTTGAAGAGGAAACATATGTTAAACATGAAGATTGGGAAAAGTGGACTAAATATTGGAAGAAACCTGAGGCTATTAAGAAATCAAAGATCTTATCTAAGATCGTCAATCCAAGAAGGGTGGAGAAGGTTCTTGTGATATCCCAATCCGGCAAAGTGATCCTAAGAGGGCAGGCAGAAAGGGTTCCTGGCGAGCTTCTAGGATGGCAGGCTAGCTAGGGTAGTGGAATGCGGGATAGACAGGAATGAATTGGATCATATATTAAAAAGGGGGTAATTAATCATTAGAGGCGCCTTTTGGTGGAATGGCTGGAGAGTTGGAAGAACTCCAAGATTAAGCATGCTTGCTTGACAGAAATCCTAGGATGGGTGACCTCTTGGAAAGTTCTCATTTCACCTGCGAGACAAAACCGTGCGGGTCTTACCGATCTAGTGTGGGATGGAACCGACTTGATCAAAAGCAGACAATTCCTCTAGTGGTTGGAGTCAGGGCGTTACAATTTGGTATCAGAGCCTAACCCCATCCAGTAGATATATGGTTTGAGGACGAACCACGGGGAAGCTGGTGGGCCTGTGACATCCCGACCCGGCAAAGCGATCCTAAGAGGGTGGGTAGAGAGGGTTCTTGGCGAACTTCTAGGATGGCAGGCTAGTTAGAGTAGTGGAATACGGGATACAAGAATGAATTGGATCATATATCAAAAAAGGGGTAATTAATCATCAGAGGTGCCTTTTGGTGGAATAGCTGGAGAGTTGAAAGAACTCCAGGGTTAAGCGAGCTCGGTTGACAGAAATCCTAGGATGGGTGACCTCTTAAGAAGTTCCCATTTCACCTGCGGGACAAAACCATACGGGTCTTGCCGATACTAGTATGGGATGGAACCGGCTTAATCCAAAGTGGACAATTCCTCTGGTAGTTGGAGTTAAGGTGTTACAGATCTGGTTTATCTCTCCACACAAGAGGCTCTCTGTTAGCATTAGAACACAAAAGGATGCAAATAATCTTTGTATTTCTTCATCTAATATTTTTTTTACTTTGAAAATCCATATTTTTAAACATTTGAAATTTGTTGTTTTCTCCAAAAATTTAGGCAAATAAAATAGGTGAGGAGCCTATGCTGGGGGAGCTATTTGTGTACCTACACACTAAAAAAAGGAAGGCAAGTGGGTTGACAAACGTTCCAAGGGAATGGTTGTAAGTCAATATTATATTACCTATGATGATCAATATCTATTATCATTTGCATAAGTTTGTTTGCTTTAAATATTATGGTAAACACTTGTTTAAGTGCTTGATTCATTAATCTCTTGCGGGGATTCTTTACAAAAGAGGATTGAAGAGACTGCTTCTGCCCATACAAAAGGATCAAAGTAATGAGTTGTTGATGCGACACAGATTTTCCTTGAAGTTGCAACAAGTCCAAATAGGAGCCATATTTATGGGGTTGGATCACAGGCGTCGAGCAACTATTCTGGTATCCGAAGATCTACAACATCTACTTCTTCTACATTTGAAATCGGTGAATCGTCCCGAACTCAAGCAGAGTGGATAGCCTCTTTGGAGAAAGAGCTTAAGGAGCAAAAGGAGAAGATGGAGCGAGAGCTTAAGGAGCAAAAGGAGATCATTACTCAACTTAGTCGGCATTTGGAGATGCATCTAATGTGTACCAATATTGATCCATCTAATGATGATGGTGGAGTTAAGACTGCAGAAGATGATCATGATATTGCTAGTTTGGATGACTTGTCTTAGCTTTTGTGTATTTTTCTAAATATTTAATCTAATTAGTATTTAAACTTAAAGTATGGGATAATTTCACATATAATGTTATGATATTATAGTATTATTATGAATACTATTATAGCATACGTTTGCGATATTTTGAATGCGTTTGTTATCATGCATGTGTAAATAAATACTGTCATAGGTTTTGATTGGTATTGAATTGAAAATGTGCAACTCTACTTTTGAATGATTTTGATTTAAAATAGGTGAAAATTATAGGATTTAATTGTCATTATATAAGAAAAATTTTTGGTTATGCATAAAATTACCGATAGTTTACCTACCAATGCCAACTGTTTTTCAACAAATAGCCGACAAATTACTGACTGTTTTTCGACCAATTACCGACAGTTTTCCGATAAATTCCCGACTAATTGATTTAATTCATATAAAATAAGAAAAAATAGCAACGACAATTTTTTGACAAATTACCGGCAAAATAATGATAAACTATTAGGGGCTAAATTAGCTACGAATTCCATAATAAATGAAATACTTGTTTACTGATAGAAAATATTTATTTACCGATAGAAATTTAGTAGGTAAATTACCAATAAATAGAAATTTTAGTAGGTAAATTTTTACAACAAGGACTTTACCTACAAAATATTTATGTTGATATTCGGTAGGTAATATAAACTATCAACTAATTTTCATGATTTTACCTACTGATTTTTCAGTCAGTAATCCCTTTTTTTTAGTGTCAAAATATGGAAAAAAAAATAAAAGAATACTTGGGCTATGTTTAATGAATATTTAACGTTATTTCTGGTGTAATATTTATATTAAAAAAATGTTTTTATTATTGCACGTAATATTCCTCGTGTGGAGGACTAATACATTCTTTTATGAACCATAATAGGCGTAGGTGGCTCTTTTTGACGATGGTGGTAATTTTGAAAATCAATTATAAATACTAATTCATAATTTTTTTTTCTTTTTAATTATTTATGATATATTAAGAAATTTTAGAAAATATTTCACCAAACCGCTTCCCCTATCAAACTAAATATTTCGCATTAGGATTAGGAATAAGTTCAGTCAAAGTAAACCTATTAAGTTCAAACTCAGGTTCAATTTCAGTTTGGGCTCAACCACTTACTAAATGAGGTCCTTGGGTGGTTGAAATTTGACTTACTAGGGGAAGGAATGCAAACAATTTTTTTTTTTCTCTAAATAGAACTTCAAACATTTCATAAATAGTTTGATTGATTTACAAATTCAAGTTGACCTACCCCGTTATGATATATTGCTGTTACAAATTATTTATTATATCCGTTTTCACAGCACTTGTCACATTTAAAAAAAAATATTGTGTTTTAGAGAGTAATAAATAACTTTTTCATATTTATCCTTTTTGATGACCAATAATCATAATTTTAATTTAATAATTTTTTTAAAAAATAAGTATTAAATTAAGAGTAATTTAGTTAATTTACTCAATAATTTATTATAATCTAGACAAATATAATAATTTTTTTAAAAAACGTGAATTTCAAATGTGGGCAAAGATTATGAAATAGAAGTAATAATATTATTTAAGTTGCAACTTCTTCTTGCTAAATATAAAGTCATCATCATGTGACATTTAAATAAAAATATTAATTCAATAATGATAACTTTTGAGTGCCAATTTTTTTAAAATCATAAATATTTTTTTCTATTTTATCAATCTTTTCTTTTCTGTATTCGTCCCTTGTAATTTTTTTATTTATCTTTATATTTTTATATTCACATTCCATAATATATTTAGAGTGATATATGTTATTTTACTTTAGAATATTAGAAATTAATAAAAAAAAGGAAAAAACAATAATCAGTGTGAAAAGGGCAGGGCGAGGCTTGAAAGTTGTTAATTGACAGCTTGACTAGTAATGGTTGGTGTGATAAAGCAGAAAGTAAAAAGTAAGGTTTAAGGGAAGGTGAAAGAATAACTAACAAAATTTAAGTTTACCCAATTTCATGTCTCAATTTACGAAGGAAGTTCGAATTTCATTTTGTTGCTTTAAAGATATTTAATAACCTAATTTAACAGCTTAGCTACCCTAACAATTTTTCTCATCACTTACTTAAATTTGATCCATTCATAATTTTTATTTTTTTTTTAAAATTTTTAGGCAACTAATTTCATTAACCATATTGAATTAGTTTAAAGTGTTCCCAATGCTTACGCAAATCTTGCACACAACATTGAGTTATGGCATGTCCAGAGGCATATCAACCGTAACCCTCTCCCCATTGGATCAGAGGTTGATGATGGATTTATGACGTCCCTTGGAAAAAACGATGATGTTAATAAATGTAGGATGACGCCAACTTTTCTCATTCAATCTAGGCATGGCAAAAATCCGGTTTTCGGAACCGGAGCCATTGGTTTGGAACCGGTGAAACTAGAATTGGACCTAGAATTAGGGGTTTGTGATCCAATTTTGATTTCAAGTTTTGTGAAACCGTGAACCGGTGATTCAAGAACCGATTGAAATTGGATAGGATAGATGGTTTTTTCAACCGGTTAAAATCAATGGTTTCAAAAACAATTTAAATTTAAATGTGTAAAATGTAGAACTGGTGGTATCATCGATTCGAACTAGTTCTAGCATAATTTTTATTTATTTTTCAAAATTTTTCATTAACCCTCCTAACAATTATAAATAAATTGTTAAAAAGTTAGTTTTATATACCAGGATTTAGATTGCACGGGCACAGAACAAAATACAGAACGTATGGATATATGATAATAAATAAACAATCATTTATAATAAATAAAAATGTAAAATAAAAATTTCTTAAATTTTATTTTAATATAATTAATTTAAATTAAAATACATATAACTCAAATTATAAAATAAAAAAAAATTAATTTCTTATTGTAATGATTACTTTGACGTATGGGTAATCTTATATACTAAAAATTAGATTGCACAAACACGGGACATGAGATACGAGATACGGGAACGTACGAAATATGATAATAAATAAATAATTATTTGTAATAAATATAAATAATAAATATTTAATTTCTTATTTCAATATAATTAGTTAAATTCTCAAAATATTATTACTATTTTGAAAAATCTATATTTATATAACATATAAAAGGAGTAATTTGCTTTATATGGAAGCAAAGTGTCAATAGTATTTATTAAAAAAAAGTGTAAATAACACAGTTTGTCACTTGATATTATTTTAGATTATAGAATGACAGATATTAAAATTTACACAATTTAACACAATTATAAGAATTATAAAAAGATCAGTTGTTTTATAAAAAGATTATCTATAGCATTTAAAATATTAACATAAATTTATTTATTTTTATAAAATAATTAATAAGTAATCCACATACTTAAAAAGAGTGCAAATAAATAATATATTACTATTAAATAAACAATATATAAGCAATTTAAAAAATATAAATTGAAATGTACAGGATATGAAATTTTTTTAAAAAATTGGATATTCACATGCTTAAAACACACTATACTAAATAAATAATACATTAATATTTTAAATAAATAAATAATAAGTTATAATAAGTGATAAACATAAAATAAAAAATTTAATTTCTTATTTTAATGATAAAAAATATTTAAAAGTACTTCATTTTGTATTGATAATGAAAAAACTTTGGTTAATTAGCTTGGTGTATAGAATAGTCTCATATTGTAATATCTGAAATTTTGAAACCTAAATAATTGATTTTGTAAGTGATTTATGTGGAAAATCATGTATAGAGCATATAGATATTGAGTGCTAGTCTCTTGAGTAAGAACTAAAGCAAGACAAGAACAATTGTGAAATATTAGTAATAGAGATTTTTGGTTCCAGTAAATTTCGAGGACGAAATTATTTTAAGTAGGGTAGAATTGTAATACCTGAAATTTTAAAACCTAAATATTTCATAAAATAATTTTAGTTGGATAGTTTTCTAATTTTATTGTGATTTTAATTTTTAAAATTTATTGAATTGTTAATTCTTTAATTTTGATTTTATTAATAATTATTTGTGCTTATTAAATTTCTAGCATTTAATTATCATAATTTTAATCAGTGATATTGTTAGCGAGTATTTGACAAACTAAAAAAAAAAGGCTTACAAATGATTATTTGTACATGTTATTAATTAGTAGTGTTTAATTATTAAAGATAAAATTTATAATAATTGGGAATAATTTATTTAGTATTTAGTACAAATATATGAAAGCAAAATTTAGGAGTAGAGGAAAATTATGTTGAATACTAGATTTGGTTAGGATAAAATTATTGGTGCTTGGTGATTTAGGTGGTTAGTTGAAGATTAAGATAAAAATTTGTTTGTAATTAAAAATGTTAGTTGTAGTTAAGGTTAATGTTACCCTAGATGTATGGAAGTCTTATACTCCAAATATTGTGTAAATTAAGTAAATAAGTAATAAAGAAATGGGAAAATTATAATCTTGTCCCTATAGAATGCTTAAATTAACTATATTGTCCCCACTTTTTTTTAAATATACTATTTTATTCATTTAGTTTATCTCTGTTAAATTAAAATGTTATTCCATCTAAATTTTAGCATCTTATTCCGTTAGTTAATGAGAAAATCACAATCGGATGAGAAAGAAACATCTTTATTATCCAAAATGTCCTTGATTCATTTAAAATGTCTAGAATGTCCTTATTCATCTTCCATTACACAAGCTTTCTCTCTCTCTTTCCCTCTCTCTCATACACAAACATAGAGTAGAAAAACAAAGGATCCAACCCAATAAAAACACTCAATCTTATCAAGCAATTGAAGAGCTCTCAATGCATTTGTTATTAAATGCTTAAATTTTAATTTTAAAATCCAATAAGACACATAAAACTAAAGATTAACCTATCATAAAAAAAATCCAATCACCTGCAATTTAAAGTTAAAATTTTACTTTAGCCAACCAAAATAATACCTAAAATTTCAGAGAAAAGTAGAGAGATAAGACGCACAGTCTAGAGAGAATATCGATGAATTGGGATTTGTTGAGAGGATCAAGTAGAGAACAATGGTGGTCTTGGGTTGTTGAGATTTCGCCGTTGTTGCTTGACTCCTTCTTCTTCTTCATCATGATTATTATTATTATTATTATTATTATTATTATTATTATTATCCTCCTTCTGGGTTGTTGAGATTTCACTGTTGCTTGACTCCTCCATCTTCCTTTTCTTCATATCCTCCATTTTTAAGCTCCTAGGTCAGGAGAGAACGAAGAGGCTTTTTTATACAAGGGCTTCAGTGTCTTTTCATAGCCACTTAACGTCCCACAATGGCTTTCATTGGACGAAAGTACATTTTGATTTAACGAGGATAAACTATGAAAACAAAACAGTGTATTTAAAAAAAGGTGGGGACAGAGTAGTTAATTTAGACATTCTATAGGGATAAGATTATAATTTTCCCTAAAGAAATATTTTATATGACCTATGAAAACCACAAATCAAAGGACTCATCCCACACTTTAAAGGAAAGAAGGGCAAATGTATAGGTAAGTTTACCTACAAATCATATGATTCATCTACAAATTGAATGACTCACCTATAAATCAAAAGACTCATCCTACACTTTAAAGGAAAGAAGGCAAGAGTATAGTAAGTTTACCTACAAATCAAAGGACTCATTTACTACTCAAAAGACTCATCTACTATTCAAAGGATACATCTGCAAATCAAAGGAATCATCTACTACTCAAAGGACTCACCTAAAAAATCAAAATCCTACACTATAAAAAAAGGGAAGAAGGGCAAGAGGTAAGTCACCCCCTTAGCAAAAAGAAAACAAGTGTATTAGGAGATAAAACTCACTTTTTCACGTCCAACAAAATTCATAATTGTAGCTTTCTTTCCTTTCTCATTTCTATTGATCTTCAACACGTCATAGCGTATTTAATAATTGATAATAAGTATCTACAAGTGTTCTAAAGGAAGAACTAAACCAATAAGTGATAGGAAGGAAGAGAAAACAAGAGGAAGTAAGAGAGGTAAGGACTACCAAATTCTGTATTTTGATTTTTAATTATATTTCTATAAGCTTAAACCTTCAATATGATGAGACAAAGTCTAAAATCATCTTTTAAACATGTTAATGGATCATTTAATATGTTAGAAGTTGGATGGGATAAAAAAAGAGTTGAACATGTAAAAGCTAAAAACTATATTTTTTCAAACTGTCTCAATGAAACTACTTAAATTCAGCCCCTGTATTTCATTAAATTAAATATGTAAATGGACTTTAAAATTAGTGAAATTTAATAGAGAGCTAGGTTGGGATGTTGGTAACATTGTGGTAAAAGAAAAGTTCATAAGATTAGAAAAAAAATTATTTATGCTAAGTGAATACGGGTTGCTCAGTGTGATACTCTAAACATATTTAACCATACTGTTTAGGTTGCCTAACCATGTAAATGAATTTCAAAAATTAGAAAATTTTATAGAAACATAGTTTAAGATGTTAAGAAGGTTTTGCAAAAGGATAAGTCCAAATGATATGGAAAAATATTAATTTTAATAAATGAAGGCAGACTACTCAATATAAGAAAATTAAAAATCTTGATTCTGTAATTAATTTATTTGAATAGGTTAATAAACTCCAAAATTTCTGAAATTCAATATGGGAGTGCCATGAGACGTTGAAAATATTATGTAAAAATTTTAGAGCAAAATAATTTGTAGAAATAAAAATATAAATAAAAAAATACAAATGACTCATATGCTGAAAATTCTGCGTTTCACTAAACTTGCACTAAATTGAGTATATCAAAGCATAAGTGTATAAATTATGAATATGAATATATAATGAATGAACAAAAAGCTTAATATGTGTACATTTTTGTCCCAAAATTTTAGATTTTAAATTTAATGAATAAAAGTTAAAAGTACCTTGAATATCAGTAAAGAGTTAGAAACAAACTAAAAGTACAATATGTATTTAAATGTGAATATAGGACAAGGATTACTACAAATAATTTCAGAATTGTAAGTGACCGAAAGAAGTCGGATACTCGAGTTCAAGGTGAGTTGTGGTGCTTAACTCCTTCTTGTGTGTGTTTAAATTGTTTGATTCAATTTATGATTATCAGAATGTTTGAAAGAATTTATTCAGTCACTTACTATCATTGATATTGGAATTATTGAAATTGTGATATGAAATTGTGAATATGAAAATCTTATTGATTATTGTGTTTGATTCTAATTGTGCTATGATATTGTTTACCTAATGACAGAACCCAATCCTGATGGGGTTATACTATCAGGCTATGTGCATATAGGTGAAAATGAACATAATTAAAGGGAGAAGTTACCACCCTGAAAATTGTAAAGTGTGAGACAGTGCTAAATATACATAGTAATATATTTTCTTTAGTACTGTCCAAGTGAAAGCAGTGATTTTGTGAAAAATTGTGATTTTGTGAAATGCTATCATTAGCTGAATTATCTGAATTATCTGAGATATTTGTATGAGAAGAGAAAGTACATAAATGTACATAGCAATATGTTATCTTTTGTACTATCTATGTGAAAGTTGTGATTTTTGTGAAATTCTATCATATAGATGAATTCTCTAAGATATCTGTGTAAAGTGAGATAGTACTGAAATGTACATAGCAATAGGTTCTTCAGTATTATCAAAGTGAAATAGTGATTCTGAGACAATTGTGATTTTGTGAAATTTTATTATTTAACTGAATTATTTAAGGGTGTGAGATAACATTGAAGTGTATATAATGGTATATTTTCTTGGTACTGTATAGGTGATTGTTTGTTATGTGTTGATATGATATCGATAAAAAACATTAGATTTGTTATGAATTTTGAGTTTATGATTTATATTTGAAATGAGCTTATATTAAAAATTATATTGAATTGAATAGTGTGTAAACCATAAAATGTTCCTTAAAATGTTGTTTCCATTTAAGGGGCACTATATCCTCACTGAGTTGACGTCTCATCAAAGCGTCTGTGTCTCAGCTAGATGTGATCCAGTTCAACAGCTATTAGTTTTCCTTATATCTTCACTGAGTTAACATCTTATCAAAGCGTTTGTGTTTCAGATAGATGTGATCCAGTTCAACAGCTATTAGTTTTCCTTATTTCAGCAAGAAGCAAGAGATCAATGTAAAGTGTTGGAGTTATGAGAAATTTTATATATTGAATGGTTAACTCAGTTGCTCCGTAGATGTATGTAAAGGATATTAATTAAGTATAGATGTAAAGTTTAATAACAAAAGAATTATATGAGAGTGAGATTGATTATTTAAGTTTGTATTTTAAAAAAAAAAGTATCCTGAAAAATTAATTAATCAAAAGTGAAAAGCCTGCAGTCCACCTAAGTGTGAAGTATTAAATATAAAGCAAACTATTTATTCATAATAAGTTTAATTCAAGTGTGGGTTCTACGTGGTACCCGGTGGCTTTAAGTCTACCTGAACTCTAGAAC
Source organism: Jatropha multifida (assembly GCA_948099535.1). NCBI lineage: Eukaryota > Viridiplantae > Streptophyta > Magnoliopsida > Malpighiales > Euphorbiaceae > Jatropha > Jatropha multifida. Next base: position 20,275 of record CANUEX010048204.1, read on the forward strand.
CGTCACATCTCTCTTTTGGAGTGTGACACATATACCAGAAACTGAGTTACACAGAAAACAGGACATGAGATACAGAACTTACGGGATACGATAATTTTTAAAAAAATATAGGACATTCACTCGCTTAAAACACACTATATTAAATATTTCAAATAAATAAATAATCATTTATAATAAATATATAAAATAAAAAAACACTAAATTTCTTATTAAACACTTCATTTTTGTTGGTAATAAAAAAAATCTTAGTTGATTTGTTTGGTGTATGGAGTAGTCTCATATATCGGGAATTAGGTTGCACAAATGCAGGATATTAGATATAAGAACATACGAGATACGATAATTTTAAGAAAGGTAGAACTTCCACACGTTTAGAACACAGTACACTAAATAAGTAATACATTAATATTTCAAATAAATAAATAATCATTTATAATAAATTATAAGTACAAAATAAAAAAAAAACTTAATTTCTTATTTCAATCACACAAAAACAAATTAGAAAAAACACTTCATTTTTTATTAGTAATAAAAAATCTCGGTTAATTAGTTTGGTGTACAAAGTAGTCTCATACACCAGGAGCTATGTTGCATGAAAAGAGGATACGACAATTTTTAAAAAATATAAGACATTCACACGCTTAAAATATAGTACATTAAATAAGTATGACATTAATATTTCAAATAAATAAGCAATCATTGATAATAAATCATAAACATATAATAAAAAATATTTAATTTCTTGTTTTAATGACACAAAAGCAAATTAAAGAAAAAAAACACCATCATTTTTATTGGTAAAAAATAAATCCTTGAATGATTAACTTAGTGTAAGGAGTAATCTTATATACCAGAAGTTAGGTTGCACTAACACAGGACACAAGATATGAAAACATATGGATACGACAATTTTTAAAAAGTATAACCTATATGCTTAGGACACACTACTCTAAATAAATAATATATTAATATTTTAAATAAATAAACAATCATTTACAATAAAGCATAAACATAAGATAAAAAAATACTTAATTTCTTATTTAATATAATTAGTTAAATTCTGAAAATTATTATCATTGTTGAAAAATATATTAATGTTGTATAAGTAAATTTTTATATAGGTCATATTCTGCATGGTTTTTACTATTACATATCTTATGAAAAGCTTAGCATGATACTTAATAATATATATCTTAGCATCGCAACTTTTTAACCTATCTCAATAAGATATAATTTATTATTTTATTATATAATTTTACTATTTTTGAATGATGCTATAAAATACTATATTATCTTTTAGTATTATCCTACGCATCGTGCGGATTATAAGGAAAAAATTTATATTTTCAAATAATTTCATATAGGAAGAAAAAAAACTAAATTGACATTAATAAGCAAAAACTAATTTATTTAGAAATAAGAAAGGAATATAAGGAAAAGAATCCTGATAATTTTCTTTTTAAATTAAAAGGAAAATAAAAATTATAAAAATAAATTTATAAAGAAAAATTTACTCCTTTCTTATTTTTTCTGATTATTCATTAATAAAAAAAGGATAATAAAAATAAATTAAAAAAAACACTTCATCACGCAATATCGGAACATACGTGATACGATAATTTTTAAAAAAGTAGGGGATCCACACGTTTATAATACATTATACTAAATAAGTATAATACATTAATATTTTAAATAAATAAACAATCATTTATAATAAATCATATAAATAAAATAGAAAAAAATTTAATTTCTTATTTCAATATAATTGGTTAAATTCTTAAGATTATTATAACTATTGAATACATTAGTAACGTGTGTGCATTTTTTTATGTAGGTCATATTAGAGGTGTCAAAATAGGTCACGACACAAGAAATAAATAAGTTAAGGTTAGGTTAAATGAATTTGAGTCATAAAAGAGCCACCCATTTATGACATGACTATAAATGTGTTGTATCGTGGATTGACACGCAGGTTAGACGAGTGACCCGTTAATTTAAGAATAAAAATGTAATTTTAGTGTTAGTTATAAATACTATAACTAAAATCTATGAATCTTAAAGAATTTATGCATTTTATGTGTGAAAATTTATTTTTAAATATAATTGAAATTAAATAGGTTAAAAGTTAAAAATACTATAAACAAACTAAGTGAGTCGTATATAGGTTAACACATTCAATATATTTATGATATTGAGTGGGTTACACGAGTTATATATGAGTCAACACAATCCACTTAACATATTTATAATATTAACCTAATTAAACGTGTTATGTTTATATCAACCGTCTAATTTTCGTATTGTATTTACATCGAAATTATACAAAATTATTTATTCTTTAATATTGTTATGGACATGGCGTGGATTCCAACACTACTATATAACGATTCCAATTTGTCCTTAGTCATTTTTATTCCATTTTTATGTATTTATTTCCTTTCCTTTTTTATTTTTTCTTTTTCCTTTTATCTTATTGTACATTTACTTTTTTCCATTTCTCTTGTCTATTTTTTTACTAATTATTTTTTTTTCTTTATATTTTTGTTCTTGCCAATTTTTATATTTACTTATGTTTTACTCATTTTTATTTATGTTGTGGGGTTAAAAAGATTTTATGCTTTAAAATTTCTAAGAATATTTTTTCTTAATTGTAGTTTATTGAATTTCAATATTTATTTTTTGAAAGTAATACCCCTCTGTCCAAAAAAATAGTCCCACATTCTATAACGGGTGTTCCAAAATAATAGTCTCTTCTCCAAAAATGGAAATAATCTTTTTGTTAACTTTTCAATAATATCTAATAAAATAATTCTCATAAAATCAACGAAGCGTTACTTAGATAAATTCAAAATAAAATAATGCTCAGTCAAAAGATTATATTATTGTATAGTTAATACTGGAGATTTTTGCTCTACATTTATCACTTCATCTTTTGCCTAAAATAGTTAAAAATACTATAAGTACTTATATCCAATATCGGTGAGAGGACATTCTCATTTTTATCAAATCATCTTCTTCAAGTTTTAATTATCTTTACTTCTATCGATTTAATATCGGTGAGGGGACATTCTCATTTTTATCAAATCCTTTCAATCTTCTTCAAGTTCTAATTATCTTTATTTTTTTCTATCGATTTAGTGTGATAAACGTGAAACACATCTCAATAATTCAACCTTATCTCTCAAAAAACTCCCAGAAATGGCAACAAATGAATATCAGAATGTAATCAGTGACTCTCAAAATGTCTGGATTAGAATCTACTCCTAATCTAACCTCAAACACGGTAGTCATTTCAAATAATCTCCTTGTGAATGACAACCCCATCTGCTTCTAATCTCCCACCGATGACAGATCTGCAGGTTGCAATAGCTTTAACAAACCCATTCAATATAGTAGATACCAGTTAGCAAGTATCAAAACACTAATACTCTACCCATATCTATTGTGATTAGTAATTTCACTACCGACACTCATCCCAAATCCATTTTATAACCACCCAAACCCTCGACCAGATATCATAAAATATTCGTATCGCTTCCATCTCAAATTACAAGTTCTTTAATAGTTTAGAAGATTCTAAGACAAAATTAAGAATAGTATTACCCAATAAATAAAGTTATTTGTAGAGCTCTTTATAAATTAATTCGAAAAAGATTCATGTTTGAAACTTGTTTTAAAATCAATTATTATAGATTCATAAGAAAAACTAGTTATATGCACTAAGCCCATAAAACTACTTTTGATTTAAGTTTGTGTGATAGACCGTTAATATTTGGTTCAACTTCAAAGCAACAATCAGACACAAACTAGTTGTTGAATTCATTCTAACACGTTCAGCAGCAGAAACCGCAGAAAGACTAACTACACCACTTTTCATTTGCTTCCAACATATTCACTAGCTGATTGTAATTGACTAACTATACCACTTATCTCCATGGAAATAGGTTTGCTGGCAGCAGCAGAGATGCGGTTGACGCTGCGGATAAAGAAAATAAAAGGAAAAGTTTCCATCATTGTGACGTTTTGATTGAATATTTCATACCTGGTACTGAAAAGACATGAAATTTGGACATTGTTCGAACTAATTACTTGCATGGTTCTCTATTTTCATTTCTCAAATATCGTAAATCAAATTGGCAATATTCATTAAAAGGCTGCTACAGACCAACAAATGACTATAAACATGTTATGTATGACATATAGTAGACATATTTAAAATGAATAAGATGCACTTATGCATCAAAAGGAACTTCAAACTGTTAGCAGAAAACTCAAGGTTTATAGTTTCAATATTACTTAGAAGAAGTGAACACCGACCAAGGTCCTATCCTAGTCCTCCAGAATCTGCTCCCGTTCAAGCTCAATAACACGCTCAGTCAAATCAACAGTGCCATTTCTAGTATCATTATAGCACCTGCACTGCAATAGTTGCTGTTGAAGACTCCGGACAAGCTCATTAAGTCTAAAAATATTCCTCTCTTGTGATAAGATAATCTGCAACAAGTTCCACATGCCCAATTAATATTCAGGTAAGAGAACATGCCCTATGCCAACATCAATAACTTCCCAAACTGGCTTGGTGAGAAAAAATAAAAATAAAAATAAAAATCTCAACCAAGCATTGAACTATTATGAAAAGGAAAAGAAAAGAAATGGTTAAAACAATTCTCAAACTGGCTGGAATTTTCATAGACAACCATGAGACTTTTGAAACAAAGTTAGGAAGCATGAACATGAAGGAAAATACAGATGGGACCCACGAATTTCATCTTTTTAGCAATGCTGGCGAGCCAAAGTTTTACAAGAACCAGCCTATAAAATACCAGATTACTAGTATAAACCGAAAAGGCCTACATATGTTCTACCGATGTGCACAATATATCCATTGTATTATTAAGAACATTAAGGTATTCACAACCAAATCCTATGGTTTTCACAACCATCACAATTATTAGTTTATTGATGATCATCCGCAATCTGAAATATTCCCAGAAAATTTATATTTATTCAAAATTTGAAACACAGGAAACTCAACACCAACCTCTTAAATAAATATATATAGAAAAAAAGTTCTATCTTAAAATTCTGTGACAAAGATCAATTTGCAACAGAAAATTGATAAATGTGAATTATATTGTTTGTGACAATGAAGATATGCCTCCGTGCCTCAGCGTCTGTTCTGGGACTTACCACAATATCTTTCTTAGCATGTTTAATGATTCTACATAGCTAAGCAGAGAAATTGAACCCATTGTTTTATATACCCACGACCACATTTATCCTTTGCAGTTTGGGAAATATTAAGTTGCCTCTATGGCATTGCATATGGAAATTTAAGATACAGAAGTAGGGTTAGTGAACATATTTAACAGCATAACAAGATTTACACCAGTACAAATTTTTAGCAGAAGGAAGTTAGTTCACTAGAGATGAAGTTTTATCGCATCGGAAACAAAGTTTTCCACAGCAACTGACTGTAGATGTTTGTCGATTAAAAATGAGGAAAGAACCCACCTAAATATTGCACAGGGATTGGAAAAAGGAAGTTCTTTTTACTCTCTGCAGAACATAGAACTTTTTGGGTTCAAAAGACAAAAAATAAAAAAGGTCTAATCTTCAAAAGACAAAATTAAAAGGCAAGTGCATAAGAATAATGACGCAATTAGTTGACATGGTCACTGAGCCTTCAGCTGCACTTTTACAACACAACTATACCCTTCCTATAAAAATATGGTGTTCCATTAGGAGAATTCCAGTCAAGTAGGGACATCTATTGCAAAACAAAAGAAAGAAATCAAACCATACATCAGTCAATAAAATCAAAACCAACCCAGATGACCAATTAATAGTATCAAAAGATAAACCTAATTTATGCTCTATTTTAAATGTTGGATTTACCCAATAATAACCATTTAGGAATAGTTAAACTTAATATAAACAAACCTAGAGGCTTAATAGATACATCAAACGATAAGCAACTTAATCCAAACAAACATTCAGCAAGTAGATACTTAAAAATTTAAAAAGAACAACACTTCCTACCTTCTCCTTGACAGCTTCTTCCCTCTTTGATACGTGTTGCTGCTTCTGGGTAACAGCAGGGGTGGCATCAATGTCATTTACAAGTTGTTGTCTCCACTCAAACTGAGAGGTGATTATGAGTACAAGTAATAGAAACACAAGTAGCATAGGTCTAGACATCATGACAAGAACAACTCACAATATCTAGTCAAAGAGGAAAACAATAAGTCAGACAATGATAATGATGCTCAACTCTTAAAAATGAAACACTTCGGCATGCAATTACTTCTAAACAGAGGAGTTATCTTTGTTTTGAAATCATATAAATTTTGATAGAGAAATGAATTTAATAGAAAAAATTTGATAACCTAATCAAAAACTTAGGATTAAAATATAAAAATTACAAAAACAATTAGGAGAATCGACCCATCAACAAACTGAACTACAAATTGTGCTTGCTGGTGAGAAAGAAAATAAGATACAAGTAATGATTTTTACTTCAATTGTCTGGATATTAGCTATGGGAACTCAGTTCCCTTCAAGCATCTTCTCCAACAGAACAAAGAAGAACCCCAATTCAAGCAAAAATAGTGAATTTTATTTAAAAATAAAATAAAATAGAAACTTACAGATCGAATCCGAAGAGAAAATCCCAAATTCATGGTATGTCAGTACGTGAGTTGGCTAACTTGAGAGGTTCGTTGAAAGAAAAGACGGAAGCGCAATCCAATAGTTTGCTGCCTTGAAGAAACGATTGGACTTGCAGAAACTATATTTAAAACGACAGAACTATTGTTCGTATGTGGTCGTTTTCTATTGATCGTGTCGGTCTGCAAATTCAATTTGGATATGCGCTTGAAACCATCGGGCCTTTGTAACGTGCATAAAATAACGACAATTATTTATTTAGTAGTAAGTTGAGGTTTGACAAATTTAATTAATTAATATTTGTATTTTAGACAAATAAAAACAATGTTTCTTAGTTTTTTTTTTTCTGTTAGATTCTTAGCCTTTCGTCTAAAAAGTATATTTTTGCTGTTATTTTGAAGTGAAAAGATAAAATTCATCACCATAACAATGTCAAGACTCACAACTATCTTTCCCCTCTCAATCTCCATGTCGCTGCCATCTTCTCTCATCATCTTCCACTAACAGTTTCTAACCGTTTTGAGTAAAGAAGGTTCATGTTGGAATCTTTAACAATTGGATTCAAGCCTTCACCGTAAGTTTGGACATTCGTACTTTGGGTTTTGCTCCATTGTGGGCTTGAGCTCCAAATTATCTTTGTAGACTTCTTATTAAATACCCCAAGTCATTTTAACTTCGCATAGTATTATCTTCTTTGTTTTATAAAATAAAATAATAGAAAAATAAGTACAGAAATAAAGAAAGAATATGGAAAATAGAAAGAAGATACGAGAATATATTTATTATTGATGAGAAATCACATATATATATATATATATATATATTTAGTTACTTAAATAGAACCCTAATAGAGGCGTACACAGATCAAGAAAATAAAGTTTGCAATGATTACTAATACAAACTTCTAGTTTATATGGGACATCTACTTATTGCATAACACATCTCTTGGATGTCCATTCTTTGAAGGATATGATTTGTTAAAACTTCACTAAGAAAAACCCCTGAAAAAATAGTATATTATTCTTTTTTTTTTAAATACACATTGAGATATTGCCTCATTAAAAATTTTTACTAAGAAAATTCAGTGAGAAAAAACATGGTTAAAGGAAAAAATAATACACTGCATATTTACTTGCACTCATGAAAATAAATCTTAAGATCTTCAAGTTTATGTATTTCAATTTTGTACATCGGTCCTTCAAAAACTTGTGGTAAAAACTTGTGGTAGAAAGCTTGTAGTAGAAAGTATTTTAATGAGCATATCAATAATATTATCGTTTGAATAGTTAAACTTCAATATTATCATTTTTTTATAGATCATCATCAAAGAAGAATTTTTTGTAAATTACGATCTTGTTTTCTTTAATATATCATTCCTCTAAGAATAATTTCTTTAATATATCTTCATATAATATTCTAGAAATTTCTTTCTCGACAAGTAGACTACACGTGCTTCAAACATGTTGAAATATTTATTTTCTTCAAATAAATTCTCGTCTTTCTTCATGAGTGGTTGAAATTTCTTTATGGCTAAAAGAAATGGTAGCAATACGTTGTTCCTCGAATGCCATGAAATAATTATACCTCCATATACGAATGAATGACTTTTTTATGATATAACAAAATGTCGATTAGACAAGCAACCTGAATTTTTCATAGTCAATCAAAATTGATTTTGATATGTTAGTTGTAATATAATCTCATATCTATCATCCCATGAAGATATCAAAATGTATGTTTTAACTCCATTCTTCATATTCAAGAAGAATTAATCTTGCAAATAAAATTTATAAAAATGCTTATATCTAGTAATATGACTAGCAGGATATATTAGCGTCTTTATTGCACTAAAATATGGTATTCGGGACCAATAAGTTTGTCATAATTTTCTCACAATTAAAAAATTGTCATTTTATTATTAAGTGACCTCAAAGCGATTGGGATTCACATAAAATTATTTTAATAACTTAGTTAAATATGTGGATTTATAGATAAAATTTCATTTATGAAATGCTCGAACTTCAGGCTAAGACAAAATTTCATATTCCCAATATCTTTCATCTTAAACTGTTCATTTGAGGAATTTATAATCTTTGGAACCTCTTTAGGTGTTCCAATAATGTTCATAAACCAAATAATGATAAATTTATATTGAAGTCTCTTTATGAACATATAATATCATTACTATAATATTATTTAAACAAATATTCACTGATCAAAAGATCACCTTACTCATGATAGCACATAAAGCAAATATCAAACGGATGAAAGCACATGACTTTCAACAAAAGAATATTATAAATACAATATAATCATAAAATAATATAATATTTTCTTGACCATAAATATCATTAAAGCAATTATACTATATGTATTGAGATTTTTTTATTCCATATAGAAATCTTAAATATATTTATCGATGTCTCGATTTGCTTGCTTCAAGTATTTTTCAATATTTCATGGATATCATTTTCAACTAATCCATATAGAGCTCTACAATATTAGTTGAATAACTTTCTCAAAAATTTAATTTTATACTTTAAGCAACTAAAATCCTTTAGGGATTTTTATATAGATATCTACATCAAATTAGTATATAAATAGACAACCATTAACTAATTAGATGCATTTTAAATTTTCATAAATTGCCAAACTAATTAAATATTAAATTATTATTGCATCCACCGTATAAGGGTATTTATCCTCATAATCAATGTCAATTTTTTGCAAAAAACTTGTGCAACAAATTTACTTTATACCTTATGATCCCATTTCAATTTCGCACAAATACATATTTGTATTCCACTGGCTTGATATCTCTTGTTGTCCATATTAAAATTTCAAAGTTTATTTTTCAAGTAAATTAAATGCTACATGCGATAAATCAATTCTACGTCTATATTCTTAATAGATAGTTCTCAGGATTCTCAAAAATTTTTTAAAAAATTTAGTGCAATATCATAAAAATATTGTCAATATTTCTTTTATATTGTTTCCATCTTGTCCTGACATGACATAATTTAAAGAAATCTTATAATTTTCATTCATTTCAGGTATCTAAGTTTCTTCAAGAAACTTATTAGTCATAATTAGGATTTCTTATAAAATTTATTTTTTTAGAACTTGACCATCTTGAATATTTTCTCCTTTTCTTTTTCTAGGATTTTTATCCTTGGAACTGATTGGTCCACCATGCTTTAGGTGTGCCTTAGACTTATTAACATAGGAAATTTGTCCTTCAAGCACTTTAATTATAATAGGAGCAATTTGCAAAGAGTATGTGAGATTTAATTATCTATTTTTGGATCAGTAAATATATCTGACAACTAATTTATAATATTTTACACATGAATTATCTTTTAAACTTTTAAATTCACACTACTTGATATGAGGATTAAGATATAATAACTATAATTCTTTTCTAACTAATTTATTTTTCTAACTGCTTATTTTCTCCCTCTAATGTCGAGATCCATAAAAGTTAGCAAATTCGGCCATAAATAACTTTCATATTTTTGAGAGTTCTAGATATATAAATGTAAATTCATTGCTAACATATTTTTCAATCTCTTTTGAGGACCCATCTTAGTACATTGTGGTGGAGCAATTAGAATATACATCACACATTCAAAAACTCCTAGATAGGTAATATTTGGTTCTAATCCAAAACCAATTATAAAAAGGAGAACTTACAATAACTTATTGGTCTGATGCGAGTGAGTGTTACTACATATAATAGCGTACTGTTCTACAAAAATAGAGAGCTTTGTTCCCATAATAATTGCCCTGCAATTAATTGCAATCATTTGAAAAACGATTTTACTAAATCATTTTGAGCATAAATAAAATCAATAACTATTTGCCCTATATTATTTTAATCAACACATGTCATAATCATTAAAGACCTGATATGTAAATTTACCATTATTCTCAAGATAAATTAGCTTAATAGCATAATCTGAAAATTGTATGCTCAATCAAATTATTTTGCGCAAATAATTTTGCAAACTTTAGGTTGCAAGTTAATAATATTTGCGAATTTCAGGTTGCAAAACAATAATCATATAACTATCTTTTGGATGCATCCACAAAATATCTAAATAATCCATATGATGGAATTGATCAATAATTTCACTTTATATATTCTAGAAAAAGCAAGTAGTTTAATTTGAACTCTTGGTGATTGCTCAATAATTAATTTGCTTTGAGAATAAACTAAGCATGAAAAATTCATCAAATTTGAAGAAACTTCTGATTCTTCAAGAAATATCCACATAAGAATTTAAATTATTCTTTTTCGCATCATTATTGATCAGAATGGTACAAACCGATCATGGCAAATAATAAAGGTACTTAGATTTATAAACTACCAGTTTATAATTATATTTATTTCAATCATTATCTCTATATGATATCCATTTTGATGAATATTTTTGGAATGATACATTGTGCATAAAATTCATTCCTCTAGGTAGTAATATTTGCTCTTTGGAGCCTTTAACATTCTTTTTACTATCAAAGCCAAATTTGTCTTTCAATATTTTGGTAACAAATACATAATCAATATTCATATATGCCACATTATTTGTACCACTTTTGGTGGTAAAATTTATTCTTAATTATGTAGTCACCATAATTATTAAGATTATTACTTCAATTGTAATTTTATTGATATTCTCAATAACAAATATATCTTTTTCATTATTTATGTCCACACCCAATATCATAAATTATTGCATTCACTTCAAGGAATATATCATCTCTAGTTGCGTGAACTTCATTACTCCCATGTCATTCCATGCACTTTAGGGAATGGAGCAAAAAGTATTTAATTGCGTAACAAAAATTATCTTCATAAAAATCATGAAGACATAAAAATAGTAGGTTCATTATAATCATCAAATTATATTAATATATTATTAACTCAAGTTACTTGTTAAACAATTAAAACAATTATACTGTTTATATAATATTTTTTCTGTTCACCATAAATTAACTCATAAAACAAAAGCAAATCAAGTACAATTACTATCTAAAATCAAGTACAATTACAAAGGAAAAAAATACCATAAGACATCTTATGTCCAAAAGATCATGGTATTTTGTCATTTGCATGTAAATATAAATTGTTAGCAATTATGTTCTTTTCGTCTGAACACTTTTATATCCTATAAAGGCTAACTTATCGTTTTGATTTTATTACCAGCAACAATCACCCAAAATAAAAAAAAAAAAGATACATAGCGCTACAATTTGCAAATCCATTAAATACTTAAAATTTATTGTATGGTCAAACAATTTGCAAATTTATCACACGATAACATTAAATAATTCTAATTTTATTTTTAAATCAACAAATTATATATAGAAAGTACCTTTAAAGCATATACAAATGCAAACACACCAATATTAACTTTGGTTGTCTTAAACCACAAGCTATTCCCTCGTTGAACAATTTGATCAAGAAAGCAATTGCGATTAGTAGAATAAAATCGAAGTGGTAGAACAAAATCGTGCTGATAACTTGTTATAAAATAATAGAAAAATAATGAGAAGTAAAGAAAGAATCTGAAGAATAGGGAGAGAATACGAGTGTCACGACCTAAAACAGTGGGCTGGACCGGCACTAGGACCTAGGTAAGCTTAAGGCCCCTAAGGCCCGTAGTAAGCCTAAACTATTAAAATCCATTTCTATTATCATTTGACTAAGAGAATAGTAAGCCCATATTATGACATTATTCATAAATTAATCAGAGTTAACATTTCTGACCCAGCCTTAAGATTAAATACTGTTCACAGCTTGGGCCTATATCCATTTAATAAAAATACATTCTCATGTAAATATTTATTTGTCATAATATGATCAAATTATTCCTATCATATAGTCTCCAAATATTCAAAAAAATATATAATCAAATATTAATTAAACATCCTAACTGTGGAATCGAATAAAAATACTCGAAATAGCTTAAGTCAAGAAATAGTTCATACTAACATTTTTAAGATTTGAGACAATCGCTAATTTTCTATGGAGAAGGAAGCAGAGTTTTATAAACTAACAATACTTTTATTCCCTGAAAAATGTTTATGGATGGGGGGTGAGTTTCACTAAACTCAGTGAATAATAATAAATAATGCAAACCCACACATTCAAGCAGTATACTTTCACAATATATATAAAATGGGCATACTTCACAAGCACGTGTCATACATCAGCACATTCCCATACCTGACCCACTGACCCATAGTGACACACGTCGTTCCAATTTCCACCCAGATACAAAGCACATTATTTTCACATCGCAATTAGTCACCAAATATAATCAATACAATGAATGCAACATATGAATGTAATCAATGGCGAAAATTATATAAATTTATAGAATCAAAATATTATTGTCACGACCCAAAACCGTGGGCCGGACCGGCACTAGGACCTGGGTAAGCTTAAGGCCCCCGAGGCCCGTAGTAAGCCTAATATCTGATTTCAACACCATAATTACATGAAAATATTCTACAAGTTGGCCCATTATATTTTTAATGACTCAACTATCACAAGG
>CANUEX010048217.1:0-15536 GCA_948099535.1 Jatropha multifida
ATAGTTTGAACATATTATGACAAATAAATATTTGTATGAGAAAATATTTTTATTATATGGATGTGGGCCCGAGCTGCAAATAGTATGCATTACTAATGCTGGGTTATAATTAATAACTCTGATTGTTTTATAAAAAAAAAAAGTCATAATATGGGCTTACTATTCCGATAGTCAAATGATAATAGGGATGAGTTATGATAGTTTAGGCTTACTACGGGTCTCGGGTGCCTTAAGCTTACCTAGGTCCTAGTGCCGGTCCGGCCCACGGTTTTGGGTCGTGACACAAACGTATTAAGTTAATCCAAACTCAAGGTCAAGAGTGAACCTATTTTTTATTTACAATTTAAATCTTAATTATAATTTAGGGTGTTATTGCAATAAAATATCAAAGTTCAGAGTAAAATTGAGATAAATATCAAATTATAGTGAAATTACAATAAAACGATGAAGTTCAGGGTGAAATTGATATAAAAAGTTAGATCAGAATAAAATTGCAATAAAATTTAAAATTGAGGTGAGACAATATATTAAGTGGATTTGTTTTATTTGACTTGCATAATGATTAAATGGTTTAAGTAATTTAAGTTTTGTTTGACATTATTGTTATAGATTTTCAATATAAACTGATTATAGTGTGTTTAAATTTCATAATAAATGAACATAGTTTTGAAAGGACCTTTCGAATATGTAATTTTAAAAATCATTTGATTTAACCATTTATATTAACGATTAGTTAATGAATATTGTTGTTTGATAAATTTTAATAATGATTATTATTAAAATATAAAATATTAAAAATAGTTGTTAATATATATATTATTGTAATTAATTTATTTTTTGTTAGTATTAAATTTAGTAATATTTTGTTCTTTTTGTTTCAAATTATTTACTAGTTTTTCTATTCTTTTTATAAAAGTCAAATTTGAGAATGTTTTTCTATTTGATGTCAAAATTTCTTTTACCTTGTACTTTTAATTTTATTTAATAAATGTATTTAAAAATATTATATATATAAAAATTCGGTTAAACCGTATTGAGCCGATTGAACCCTTCGGTTAAGTGAATTTCTATATTCACCAGTTCACTGACCGTCTGATTTTCATAATATTACTTCGAATACTTAATTGATAAAAATTAAAATTTAAAAACTCAAGAGGGTATATCGGATTAAGACTCTATTAGATTTTAAATTTTCAATAGTATTCAATCCAAATTTTTTTGAAATCTATTAAAATTTTACAGTATTCAATTCAGATTCGTATAAAATCCATAAAAAATTTATGGTATTTAATTATGACTTTTAAAAGTTAACACAAAGTTGATGGTATTCAAAAAATTACTGATTTAAAAAAATTCTATACAATTATTGATTTTTTTGAATTTCAGAGTGTTATTTGTAAATAAAAGAGTTATTCACAAATTTATCTTCCAATTTAAAGATTTTAAAAATCTTTCAAAATCTAAAAAGGTTTTAATCCAATACACTCCCTTAAGGTTAATTTCAATTAATATTGATTTAATCAAATAAAAAAAATTAGAGAAGCTTTGAAATAATTAAAGAACTGAAGAATACAATCTATCGCTACTGTGGTAAGACCTCAGGCTCCATGAGTCACAGGGGGCAAGCCGTGCATTAGGCCTGTCTCAATGTGCACCTCCCCATTATGACCTCCAGTAGTCGGCATAGGTCCTGGCTAATGTGGTTGTTGGTTATCAATTTTTCGGCAAAACATTTGTCGTATCAGTTAAGGGATGAGAAGCTCATGGTCATCCCACCACATAGCGACTATTTTGGGAATGTAAGATAGCCGACGACTGCGATGCAGGTCTTCTACTACTAGTGACGGTTAGGTTTTAACAAAAAAGAAAATGATTTCAGTGAATACGACACATTTTATATTTTGATTCCTCATTGTTTTTTAATTTTTTAATTAGATTTAAAAATCTTTTAATTTATTCAATTAAATTCTAAAATTAATTTTAATTAAATATATAAAAATTATTATAATTTATAAAAGTCAACTAAAATCTATTGAAAATTTTCTTTTTATAATAAAATATAAAATATATATGAAAAACTTATAATAAAATATATATAGAAAATTTTCAATAAAATTCTAGGTACAATTATAATAAAATATATGAAAAACTTAGAAAAATTTTCAGTTTAATTTCATTAAACTGAATAATTTTTTTAAAATCTAATATAATCCTGATCAAAACACTCTTAAGAAACTAATAAAATTCGGACGCCATTAGTCCATGAAATCTCCCCCTTCTTGCCTGCAACTGCATAATTACCAACTCCAAAAATGTCGCCAACCACCGGAAGCTCCTCCATCAATATACTTGATTTTGTGGTGCACAAAGCTAATGGTTTAAAAGGTTTAGTGGATACAGGTCTTGAATCGATTCCTCATCAATATATCCAACCACAAGAAGAAAGATTGAATACAAGCCAAATCCTTATATCCCAAGAATCTATACCCATCATTGATGTCTCAAATTGGGATGACCCACGAGTTGCAGAGTCAATTTCTCAAGCAGCAAGCAACTGGGGTTTCTTTCAAATCATCAATCATGGGATTCCATTAGAGATTCTTGATAATTTAAAGGATTCAGCTCATGGATTCTTCAGTTTACCAAATGAAGAAAGAAAGAAGTATTGGAAAGGAAATTCCTCAACTGATACTGTGTTTCTTGCAACTAGTTTCAGCCCTTTAACTGAAAATGTATTGGAATGGAAAGACTATCTCAGCTTTCATTACATCCCAGGAGATGAGAAATCTCCTTCATTGTGGCCTTCCATTTGCAAGTAAGAGTCCTGAAACTCTGTATTTTTTTTTTCATCAAAAAAAAAAAAATTTATTAAAAATCCAGGAAAAACTTATCAAACTCCAGCAAATAATCCCAAGTCAATAGACTTTCCCAATACAACCAACCTAGCTAGAGAATGATAAGTGAAAAAACCTGGTCCATATTACATCTAAACAAAGAAAACAGGTTACAAAACAGAAGCCTATCCTGGAGATAAGAACGAAGTCTTTTGCAATGAACCCATTTTACAATGGACTAGTCTTCAAATCATTACTGAAGAAAGAATCTCTTTAACCCAAACTAAATCCAGGCCAAAAAGTAAATAGCATGATTCATTCGGGTTTGAAAGAATCACTGTATTTATTACTCGCTTTAACGGTATCTCAGTGTCTGGATCTTCGAATTGATTATGTAAATCAAATTTATAAAATTTATGCATGATTCATTGGGTTTGCAACTTGTGCTGATCTTTTGTGACTAGTTTCATTATTAGTGCTTAATCATTTCCTGGCCTGGGTTAGTATAACTAATGCTGATTTTGTAAAAATGGATGTGTATAGGCCATGATACTTCAGCTTTAGACGTTCATTTCCATTCCCATTTCATTTCTGAGACAATCCAAACATGCATTGAAATCATAGGAAATTCCAGATATAAGATTGACTAAAATTGAAATCTAGCATGATTCATTCGGGTTTGAATGAATCTCTGTATTTATTACCGCCCATATTACCCGTTTAGCCTGAGATAAATTGTATTGGTATGTTTTATACTCTCTTACACAATTCCTAGATTAGTTTTATTATTTTAGTTAGTAATATAGGTAATTGATATTAACAAATTTGGAAATCACCAGTGCCTTGGTGAAAGCCTTTTTCCTGCTGTAGAAGTTTATCTTTTTCTTTTTTTTTCTTTTTTAATGGCTCCGTTTACATTTTGTAGAGGAAAAGTTGGAAAATATATATCAAAGAGGAGTTATCTTTAAAATTGTGTAGTTCATGAAATGCTGAGAGATCAAGAGGAGTTAACTTTTAAAGTTCATCTTTTCTGTAATTGCACGTATTTAACTAGGAACAAATATGTATGTATAAATATGGGCTTATCAGTGTTTTGTCTTAGGGATCAAGTGCTTGATTACATGAAGAGAGCTGAACTGGTTATCAAAAGGCTGTTAGAGCTGCTATTGAAAAAACTCGATGTGAAAGAGATTGACAAAGAAAGAGAATATGCCTTAATGGGTTCACTAAGGATTAACATGAACTACTATCCTCATTGTCCTAATCCTGAACTTGCTTCTGGAGTAGGCCGTCATTCTGATGTATCATCCATCACAGTCCTCCTACAAGATGACATTGCTGGGCTTTATGTTCGAGGAATGGAAGAGAATAGCTGGATTCATATCCCACCAGTTACTGGAGCACTAGTTATTAATATCGGAGACGTACTGCAGATAATGAGCAATGACAGATATAAAAGTATAGAGCATCGTGTTATTGTCAACGGAAGCAAGAACAGGGTTTCAGTTCCTATCTTTGTCAATCCAGGACCTGATGCTCTAATTGGACCTTTTCCAGAAGTTTTACGGAGTGGAGAAGCACCAAAATACAAGTCAGTTCTCTATTCAGATTACTTTACTTGTTTCTTTAGCAAGGGTCATGATGGGAAAAACACTATTGACTTCGCCAAGATATGATACTGATCCTTGTGCTTCTGCGCTCTTGCAAGTAAGAAAGCAATAGTGAAAATGTCATTCTGTTGTATACTCTGTTAATGCCAGGAGAGACTATGTTTAGGTGTGGACCTGTTTGAGAGCCAAGCTGTTGGCCTGAAGAAAACTGTAGGTTGGGTGGGCTGAGCCTTTTGAAATTGACACTTTTGAAACTCAGGTTTGTCTCATAAACATGTCTGGAGTTAGGTGCCTGGCTGGATCATTCATTCATGTTTGCCGTTCATCATTTGCTCCTGGAGATGTATATGCTTTTCTGTTCTTACTCTTTTTGTGTTATAGATTTGATCTTCGAGTTTTAAATTCTATTCCATCCTGTACTACTTCGTTTGATCACTTAACGAGCGATAAGATATTTACATCTTGCAAAATTCAAGGAAATCATAAACTGCAGGGTGGTTGCGAAGTGACATATAGTGCTAGATTGCTAGTATCTGGTTTTGATGATTGACCTAAAAGAATATGGAACTTTGAAAATATTCATGTCTTGCACGCCAAGAAGCCTTTTATATGCCTTGCGAAAAAATTCGACTTGTATTGCATTTAGCAGGCAGACTCCAAGTTTCTGAACATGTATGTTAAGAAAACCAAATTGGGGTGGCCAAGGTTCCAAAACTGATCTTAGCTTCTCAAGTTGGAGAATCAGAAACAAAACCAAATAGGAAGCAAGTTGATCCTGATACGAAACCGAACCTTCCCTACCGGCAGAATGGATTAACTAGTGTATAGACCTATGGAAGTAATTCCTCCTTGCGTGGAAAGATCTGTTATAAACCGCATTTGTCAAGAATGATAAAGGCTTTCTATTCAAGAACAAGAAAATTTCACATTTTACAATTACAAGACAATTGAGTCTGATCTATTGCACTCGGTCATTAAAAATACATGGGAATCAATACAGGTAACATAACAAGAAGTATATTAACTCCTAACCATCAAAAATAGAAAAGGGAATAAAACAAACAAATGATGTGAGCTGAATTGTACACTCATGAGACTTCAGAATTTGTCTTTCCTTGCCAAAGGCCTGATCCAGCATCAATGGCAGCAGCTACCAAAAAATTTGCCCCAACATGTGATGAAGCATAGCACAAAATTTGAGTTGAATCCTCGAGATTCATAAGTCTTTCCAGCAAAGGACACTCCCTATCAACTTATTTCTCTTTTCTAGCCAAGGACTCTCCCTTGTACTCACTGCCTGCAGTAACCACAAAACCTGCTCCAACCTGGAATGAAGCATAAAGCACCAAGATGTAAATCAACCAGATGAACTATGCACCTTTTAGAACATATGCATGGGGGATAGGAAGGAGGAAGAGAAATAGAAATTACCTGACAATCTTTCAATACAACTCGCTCTTGAAGCTGTACATTGCTGCAAATCACAGAACCTTGGATCGAACAGCCATCTCCTATGGTGACATGATTCATGATAACTGAGTTAACAACCTGAAATAACAGAAATCAAAATTATAGCGGTTAAAGTGTCATTTTTTTCTGAATTGACTAAAATAAGGCATTAGGTGATGGCCAAAGCACTAACAGGAAGCATTCTAGGCATCTTGCTGTTGTGATAAATACTTTTTCACCTTACCAATTGAAAATCACTTTACCTTCACGTTGGAACCTATCCGGCAGTGACGGCCGATAACAGATCGCTTAACACTGCATTTGTCACCCATTTGTGAACCTTCTCCTAGCATGCAATGAGGTCCCACCTAGAGCCATCAAACTACTTTATAAGTATAAAGATATATTCTTCCCAATGGGACGCATAAAGCTATGAACTCAACATGCTATTACACGCCTTCACAATAAATGAAGTATCATAAGAACTACTAATCCTAGGGGATCAGTCTGAAACTAATTAAGCTATTTTACAAGCATGGTTGCATTCATGAACTATTGGACTCACTGTAGTTTTCGATCCAACCTGTGCTGAAGGATGGATAATGTTGTTATGAGCAGAGAATGAATAACCTGACAGATGATTTGCTTCACCTATGACCTGATTTAAAATTGAAAAAAATTTCAACTGAATTTAGCATTCAAGTAGGAGATAAATATAAAAGTAGCATGAAGAGCTTCAACTGCATATACTCACATCTCGGTTTATATCACAGAATGCTTGAATGGAATTTAAGCGTGCACAATATTTATTGTTGCTTGCAATATAAGCACAGCATTTATGAGTTCTTCGAATGGGAGCAGAACCATTATGACCTGATGCATAAAGTTCATGAAAGCTTGGTGTAGAAGCATTGGCCAGGATTTCAGACACGATTACATGACTGTTTTGTGAACCAGCCTTCTCATTTCCATTTTCTTCTGATTGTGGTGAGCTATTCAGTAATACCTCTGATTTCTGATGTTTGTTAAATAATTTTAACTACTTTAAGTTTTCTATAACTGCACAAGGACATAAAAAATGTAAAACAAAAAGACTTAGTTAAACTAACCAGCTGGCTCCGGACAAGATAGGGCAATACATCTTGTTGTAAATTTTGAAATTTATCTTTTTCATGTAGAACTTCTTGCAAAATAGACCTGAAAGACATCAACAAGAAGAGTTGAGGATAACCGACACATGACAGAAGAAATCTTGGAAACCAAGACAAGTGAAAAGTCAAACCTGTTGAATGCATACATATGAGCATCCATAAGATCAGATTGTATTTCCATCTGAGAAAAAAGGTAAAAATGAATATAAATAAAGGCAAGAAAAAATTTCCCACTGTTAAGCACATAATATTGAAAACTGAGCCTCCATAGATGCATTACTCTTTATAGAAAAACATTTATTGTACTAGGATGAACAATTATCAAAATGTTACTGAAAACCAACACATGCTGATGGGACTTCGCTGTTTCCTAATGCATAAAAATTAAAAAAGGGATAGAAGATTTGAATAATCAAACAAAACAATCAGACAAGGATGAATGAACAACAGATGCATGTATACTCTATTTGCTCTAACAATTGATACCATTTGGTTTGAGACACCATCATGTTCACATATCATTAATTAAGTTTCCCAAATGCCCCTAAGGGGAAAATAACCTCCTATTACCTGCCCTACTGCCCGAAGAATAGTTTTCTGAATTCTAATTTCTTTCTCAACTTCAGCTCCTGCAAGAAGCCCCAAGATGTAGAATGATCAACAAATAAAGAAAAACTACAAATAACAGTAACTCATCATAGCCAACCTGTAGCTATATGTAATAAGAACTGCTTTGTCGAGTCCAGCCCAATGATGCTGTATCGTCTTGGTCTCTTTATTTTGTCTTTTCCAGAGGAGGCTCCTGACTCTGCAGGTCCACCAACAGGGGCAGAGCAAAGCATTGTAGTCACAACTGCATCATGTCGTCTATGAGCAGCTGCAACTGCTCCAGGAGGAACATCAGAAACAAGATCACCAGTCACAACCTGCAAAAAGATAAACCACCAATAGCTATTAATACACAATTGCTGAAAACTCAAACACTGTAGAAGAATTTTGAGTGCTAACCAAAATGTCCTTTGCAGTCAAGTGGCGTGCAATGGCTCGAAGAGCACCAGCTGTGCCAACATCCTCAGGAACTGCAGCAACCTGCAGTATCATATAGCAATTCATGCCAACAAAATGTATTTCAAAACAAGGCATGAAAAACAAGCTTCCACATTTGAAGTTATGTAAAAGAAAAAAAACTTTGACTTGTTCTTGGAGACAAGTGAGGAGTGTATAAATAAATGGAAGTAGTTCCACATGGCTTCTGCCAACAAGTTAAAGAAGTCCCAATGCATCAAGGTTCAAATTCAACTCATCATCGTCTAGATGACCAATGAATTTCTGCTCATGGTCTAATAAGAGCAAAGTAGTTGTGCCTCTCTATGATGAACAAAATGCTCATGTATGCTTAAAAAATAACAGTGAGATTTGTGAGAATACTCAACTGCATTTCTCTACTAACTTCCTTGGAAATGAAAAATCTAGTACCAATGTGATTGAGCACACCAGCATCAGCTAATCAATAAAGTCATGCCACAAAAGATGTTTAAATATCTAAATTACGATAATGTTAATCTTATATTTAGTTCTAGAATAAAATCTCTTGTTATTAGTTTTAGTAGCAAGCTTAAGAACAAATTGGCCAACGAAAAAAAAAAAGCATAATATAATAAGCCTAAATCAGGAAATGGTTATCAAATTTATCAAATTGAACTTGGGAAAATTATTCACCAAACATCCAATGAGTAAGCAAGAAAAGGACAAATACAACCCTTAAATCATGGGTTTGTGGCCAAAACATTCAAATCTTTGGTCTGATTATCAATTATAGCTAATACTTGCATTTGTATCAGTCATATGCATAATCAATATGGCTGGCAAGTGGCAGTCATAACCAGACTTAAAAATGACATATGCCAAAACTCTCAAATTGCTAATATAGCACTGTGTCTTCTCCACACCTATGCCTGCTTAATGCAGGGGAAGAATTTAGGGCAAATTAACTCTCAACAATTAGGGCTAGAATAGGTTGATTGTGGTTGGAACAATAACAGTTTTAAAGAAAACCTTAGAATTCAAATTCTGAATTGAAAATAAAAGATAATCGATTACATAATCTGATAACTTTGCCCTATTTATACTAGTTAGGACAAATCCTAATCCTAGATTAAAAGTAATCCTAGTTAGCTAATGCTTCTAGATTAGATTGAAAACAGAATGTTATTCCTAATTAATTATCAGTATCTCATTTAATTAGGAATTCTAAATAAACGAGGAAACCATAAAAAAAACTTCCAAGATGCTCCTGCATCACTGCTGCTCCTTAAAAATGTCATACTGTATGCTTATGTGAAATTTTTATGAATAAAATATATAGCATGTAAACAATGTAAAAACATCTTGCATGTCTCCCAAATTTAACAACAATCAACACCAACATTAATGTTATGCATACAACTGACACAAATTAAAACCTCAAGTGCAATTGCTATGAGGAACTTTTTAGTCATCAACTGAAAAATGAAATATCCACTCCATGACACATAATTGGATCAAAATTGCTACCTTTAGGGCATATCTGAATCCTCCTTAGTTTTGTAAATTATCAAACCAAGATTAGAATAAGTGTCAAAATTTCAACTTGAATAAATCTACGAGTTGATACTAAATCTATTGTTCCCATTTTTCTTGTTGTTTGGAATGTGCAAAAAATTGTACAAGAGACAGCATGACAAGACAAATCATGGCTACAATAACACTAGGAGTAGCCCCATGAACTCTGCACTCTCAGTCTCAACTTTCCCATAACTTTTGAACACCGTACTCTTACAATGTGGAGCAGCAGAAACTGAAGCCAGAAATAGTGGACAGCTCCAAAATAAAATAAAATATACAACAGTTACATGATGCTAAGGAGTGCCAGGAAGGATCACCTTAGCGCAACAGTCAAGTGATAAGATCTAAGGACTGAGGTGGGATGGGGCAAGGTTGGCATAAGTCCTTGCTACATTAGCAGCCCATCAATTGAGGAAAAAGTAACAATGTTTATAACTTAATTCTAAGAAGCATAGTTGCTATTGGTTGACAAACTTAAATATGAGCATAGGTATATAAACCTATAAGAAGAACTACTCTGAAACTATTCCTAACTCTTGCAGGATTTGACTCCCAAATAAAACTACAGGCAACATGCTATCATAAGGCAATACAACTCAAATTAAGAAACTAAATAAAAATTAAAAGTCTGAATATCTGGGTAGATTTTCCAGCAATACAAATTATCTGAATACTCTTTACTACCAGAAAAACAATCTATTTGAATACACACATAAATAAATCTCAAAAGGGACAAGAAAGTACTCTATAAATTATAATATCCCAATCAAAGCTAGATTAAATTTGGACCATGATTCTACTTGTTTCAACATCTTTTAGTCAGTTAAAGATATGTAGGAATGATTATGTAAGATAAGCTATGTAGGAAGAATTCTCCCATTTGATCATTTCACTAATTTATATTGATCATGCATTTGTTTAAAGATAATACAGTATTTATTTAACGAAATAGCCTTAATTTATCAACATTAATTTTGATGAAAAGAAAGAAACTATAAAAATCAAGCATCATCAAATAAGTTAAAATTATGATCTCTTGTCTCTATCACAAAAGCAGGGATACAATTCAACGATTGATTTCATGAAAAATAAAATTAAATAATTACCTCAACATGTAGACGATCAACATAAGCACCCGATATCCAACCACCAACTCGAAGGGCTGCATCTTGCCCTTCAACCACCTAACCCCATAATATATAGAGGGGCAAAAGAAGCATTAGAAACCTGAATAAACCCTAAAAACCAATAAAAAAAACTACAAATACACATTTTCTAATATAACCGTCAATTTTCTTGTCAAATCGAACTCAATTACGCTTTTTTTTTTTTTGTTCTTTCCACCCTTCTTTTCTCAAAAAACAAAGAAAAACAATTAGGTGGAAAATAATATACCCCATAAAGTACATACCACAATAAGATCTTTGAGATTACTGAGTTCCAATTGTTCCAGAACATAAGAAAGAACCGGTCGGTTGGCTACTGGAAGTAGAGCTTTAGGGACTTCCTGCATTCAAAGAAACCCAAATAAGAAATAAGAATGAGACATTGATTAAAGGAAAAATCGAGGGTTTTCTTTTATTTTACTTTCTTTTCTTCCAAACAGGAGTTTTGAAGGAAAGTGAATAAAAGAAAAAAAAAATCCACCTTTGAAACTAAAGGAACTAGTTTCTTTGAAGTGCCACCGGCTAAGACTACCACTTGAAAATCCATCACTGAGAATTATTATTATTAATGAGAAAGAGAGGGCTTTTTTCCTGAGAAGGGATTTTTTATGAATCTTTGAATTGAAAGCATGAAGAGAGGCAAAAAGCGGTGGGCTTTATTGTGTTTACTGTTTAGCGTTTGTAGTATTGCAATTTGCTATTGCTACTGCTATTGGAATTGCACTTGAAAAGCAACTCCAGCCCCGTGAGGATTAAGATTATTGAATACTGTTTATCAAAAATCATTTCTAGCATATTTATTCATCGGGACGTAGCTCAAATGGTAGAGCGCCCGCTATGTATGTGAAAAGTACATGGTTCGATCACATGCATCTCCAAATTTTTTATTGTTGCTGGTTGGCTTTAGAATTCTTTTTTTTCCTTTTTTGAATTATCTAAGGTATATTTTCAGAAAAAATATTGCTTCGAATTACTTTTACTAAATTCCCAATTTTAGGTTGAAATATTGTTCGTGCTATTCCTAATTGCCTTTTCATGCTATTAATAATTGCCTTTTCTCTCCCATGGAGCTATCCAAGATTGGTTGCTGGTCTCGACTGGCCATTGCTTTTTTTTTTGTTTTTGAATTGCTAGCGTCTTTTTTGTTTGGTCAAAGTTTTTTAAAAGGCAATGCTTAATGGTTGAAAAGAAAATTATAAATGAGTTAAATCGCTCCTCTAAACTGTTAGAAGTTTAATTTGAGAAAAACTCGCCGGATATAAATTTATTGTGTCAAATTCGAATGAGCTATTTTTGACTTCCAAGCTAGTTTGCAAACACAAAGCAAGACTCCCTAATATTCATTGTAATATCTAAAAATTTCCCCATGCAAAATGATAAAATAGCTTAATATTTTGAATATCGAGCACTATCGATCAATCTTCAATAATTACAGGAATTTATGAATTTTTAATTAAATATGTCAACAAAACTATCGTCTAAAGCTAAAGAAAGAGGAAAGAAATAAATGAAAAGAGAGGAGAGAGAAAAGGAGAAAAAGGGATTGAAAGGATAATAAGTGTAGGGTTTCATTTAATTGAATATTGATTGATGAAGGCTAAAATAAGGGAAAGATTTACCTGAATTTTAGTGTATGGATCCACTTATAAATTAAATCATTATGAATATTATTTTGACTTGGACGAGACTATTTTTTAGGGTAAAAAATCATTTTTGATTGGTATAATGTCTCATACACCATGTGTATGGATCTCTTATCTTAAAAATAAATAATAGAAAATAAGTAGCTAAAAACCCTATATTTTGAAACTTTTTAATTTCAACTGTTGATTTATATTTATATTATGTATATTAGGTGAAGGCTTGCGTTTTTGCATAAGTTGTTTTGATAATTGTGAGGTTATTATTGGCTCTTCGTACATAATTGTAAGGTTATTTTTGTCTTTTCACACATTTTAATGACAAAATGAGAAAAAAGTGGATGAAAAGACTTAATAGTATAACATAATTAATCTCGGAGACTCTTAATTAATATTGATTAAATATGATGACGAATTAATTAGTTTGGTCAAATCACAAAACCAATTAATCATTTTCCCTATTTTTATTTTGTATTAGGTAAAGACTTGCACTTTTGCGCGAGTTGTTTTAATAGTTTATATTCATATATACATGTCAAAAAATCATTTTTCTAGTGAATTAATTTATTAAATATTTTATTTTATAGATTATATTTAATATATTAGTAAGAGATTTACTTTTCCATGGATTATTCTATTAAATTATAATGTCACAGGGGGTAATTATCTCTTTCTACCTTTGAATGACATTTACTAAATTGGTGATAATATTTATGGTAAAAAGAACTCGAACTCGATACTTTCATTTTTTACATTTTCTATGATAGATAGGAAGACTAATCAGACCACATCTAATTGGCATGAATTATAAATTTTTGTTAAAGCTTATTCAAACATCTTATCAACTAAAGTTTTATAATCAAGCTAAAGTTCTATAATTCAAATAATTCAATATGAATAATATATAGATAAATATTATTTATTATTTAATTATATATCGATAAAATATAATTTTATTATTTATATTGAATATTAACAAATAAAACATAGAAAAATAAAAATTCATATACTAATATATATTAATCCCTAATAAAAATATTTAGTTCAATTTAACATATAAAACTTGAATAGATTCAAGTAAGTAAAGAGATGTAGATAAGTAATAATTTAAAATTGTTCAAAGCTTAATTATCTTAAAAAATTTTAAGAAAAATTAAAGATATAGAAAAATTTGAAAAGTGAAATATAAACATAGATAAAGGAAAGAAAAAATCAAAATTTTTCAAAAGACAAATATTATATTTAGAACAATTCTTTAATCAGACTCCTTTAATTAATATATATATATATAAAAGTACAAATTGGGAGAACATTGAGTCCCTAAAATTTTTCTTATAAATTTTTAATTTAATTGCTAATAATAAAAATAATTTAATCATTTGTTAATTAGAAAATTTTTAATTTTGATAGTATTTTTATTCCTATTTGAATCTAAATTCTATTAGAAAGTTTAATATGATCTTATTATAATTATGATTTCAATTTATTATTTTTAGTATATTAATATTAATTAGAAATTTATTCTACTATACTATTATATATATATTTTAATTGCTT
Source organism: Jatropha multifida (assembly GCA_948099535.1). Lineage (NCBI taxonomy): Eukaryota > Viridiplantae > Streptophyta > Magnoliopsida > Malpighiales > Euphorbiaceae > Jatropha > Jatropha multifida. The sequence goes on from CANUEX010048217.1 coordinate 14,012, forward strand.
TTGACAATCAAGTTTTAATTGTTTTTTGCTATCAAGAATTTTTTTTTTACCATCAAAAATTTGTTTCTTGACTATCAAGAATTATTACTTCAAAATTTTGCTAATTTAAAATTATTAAGTTTGAGATTATGTTAGATTGTATTTTCTTCCTCTGGTAATTATTAACTCTCTTTTTCTATAAATTAATAGAATAATTTTTATTTATATTTTTTTATAATTTAGTAATCACTTGATCCTTTTTATTTGTGTTTAAAATTATAAATTTATAGATTTATATATTGACTATAAACTTGATAAAAGTTTCTACTTATGAATTAGCAACGAAATTTTTTCATTTTTAAAATTATAACCTAAATTCTTTTTTATTAATTAACAAATTCTATTTCATTATTTATCCGTTGCTAACAGATGATAAAATGATTACAAACAAGTTAGTAATAGAATTTCTATCCGTCGCTAAATTTATAACCAAAATTGATAACATCTTTGAAACCTAAAAGTCACTGCATATTTTTTCCGCACCGTATCCTTTAGTATGTTCGTTCTTCCTTCTCTCTTTTCTTTCTCTCTTTTATTTTATATTTTCTTAATAAAAGTTTAAATTTTATTTATATTATAAGATTAATATTTATAATAGTAATATATTTTATTTTTTATTTTTAAGTATTTCGATGGAGCCATAAAAATTTTAATATTCAAATTATAATATAATAAATCATTTTTTTTGAATGTAGGAGAAAGGGAATTCGAACTTAAATTTATTGTCAAGTTGTATATATATTTATCACTATGTTATACCTTAGTGTGCATAAATCATAAATTTTTTGTTTGTATAGAAATTTTAAATTTTATTTATATTTTATTAGTTGATTAATAATATCATTAATGATAAATTTAATCACATCCTACTTAAGAAATATTGGGTTCCTAAAAGACCGTTGAAGACTTTAATTTTATTGGTTGAAAGATAAATGTAATCTTATTTTAATTGGTTATGTTAATTTTCTATTTGAATTTAAATTTTATTAGAAAGTTTAATTTAATTTTAAATAGAAAATTATCTAATATCTAAAAAATAAAATAAATTAAAAATTATAATTGCATTTATTGACATGATTAATATATATATATATATATATATATATATATACATATATATATATATATAAAGTCTATTATATATAATTTAAAATTATCAATTTTATCCTATAAAAGAAGAATTGTAATACCCCGAAATTTTTATTTCGAAACATTCTTATTTAAATTTAAATTGTAAATTATTAGCCAATAATATTACGCCACGTAATATTATCGGGATCGAAAATCATTTTGGTTTGCCCGAAAATTTATTGAGTAACCGTTAATCGAATAAAATCGAACCAATATTTTTTTTAATTGGACCGAATTAATTTAAATTAGACCCGAATCGGATATTTTTGAAAAACACTGTGCGTCACTATTTTTTTCTCCCCGGCAACTTACCTTGGACGGTTTGTTTTTATTTAATAATTAAAAAAACTTTATA
>CANUEX010048222.1:0-20672 GCA_948099535.1 Jatropha multifida
CAGTAAAAGATGGATATCCCAGTCCAAAGGCAGATTATCTTCCATGGCCTTATCATAATAATTCTCTTCGAGAACAAATAAAGCATTGGCGATCAAGGGTCTTTGCAAGGAATTTCAATTGGGATGATTCTTATTTTGCCAGACCAATAAAATTAATTGTTGAAGATCCTTACTGCAAGATCTATGGTACCAAAAAGATATAGATACCTATGGAAATACCATTTTAGTCTAATTCATATTTCACAAACCTAAGTCAATTATACAGGATGGAGTATGAAGAAGAATACAAAAAAGGTATCACAAGAGGTAGCAGTGAAAAATGTTTGAGTATGCTTTGGTATCAATAAAAAAAAAAGAGAAAAAGATTTTACAGGTTTTTCAGGTAGCAGACTCAGAAGACAGTTCAAAGAATATTACCAGTGCAAGAAATCAGACAGTTCAAGTAGAAGACATAAAGAAAAAATTGTCACCACAAATATCCTCCTCCACTCATAAGTGAACGGGACCCATATGTTCCCCATAATATCCACTTTTACTCATAAGTGGATGGGTCCCACATGTTCTCCACTCATTACACTTGCCCAAATAGTAAAAATCCTTGCCCAAATAGGAACCTTGCCCAAAATTTTTCCTATAAAAGGCAACTCACCCCTCTCTCCCAAAACACACATTTTTTCTACAACACATCCTTCTTACAACACATCTTTCTACAACATAATTCCCTACACACAAATCTCTTCCCTCTCTCATCAACACTCTCCTACACCATTTCTACCTCTCAAACACATCTCCCTCTACAACCTTCTCCCCATCCCTCTCATCCTTCCTTCTTAACCTTCTCCTTCTACGATACCCCTCTCCTACCTTCTCTTAGATATTATTATCATGTACTAGTACTTGTAATAGTAGAAGTTTATAATCATTAGAAGTTGTAGTAATTAAGTAAGAAGTTATAATCAAGCTTGAAGTTTGTACTAAGTTCCTTAAGTAATTTATGTAAGTGTTCTTTCCCATCTTTTCCTTTATGTTTATTTAGTATTCTTCCTTTATCACTTATGCTTATTTAGTTCTTATTTATATTCTAACTTGTCCTTCCTTTATTATTTAAGTTTATTTAGTTTATTTTCTTAATTTTCTATACCAGTTTTTCATGAAAATGGTCTTTGCCCAGTTCGTGTTACTGGTTTTATTTACTTAAGTTATTATTTCTTTATTTTCCTTTTGTTATACCAGTTGTTCATAAAACTGGTCCTCGCCCAGTTCGTGTTACTTATTTTATTTACTTTACTGTTTATCTTCCAATTGTCTGGTCCTTTAATTTACTGTTTATCTTTCCAGTTATCTGGTCCTTTATATTTATGATATTTATTTTATGTTCTTTTATTTATGTTGTTTCTTTAACTACTTTAATTAGTTTATTTTCAGTTACTTTTCTCTTCTTGCCTTTAGTTATTTTCTATAATCAACTCTTTTCTCTATCTCTTTAATATTAATATATATATATATATATATATAGTCCTTAAAGGTGGTAATTTTGCAAGTTGTAATTTTATGTGATTTTGAGTAAAAGGACATCAAGTTATGAAATATTTTGTTATGGAAGGATTTATAAGAAATATGACAAATTAAGAAGAAATAACATAATTTTGGGCTCTTGTATGCTTTGGTTAAAATATGGTATGATATGATTCAGTTATGTACGATGAGCATGCTCGGCTTCGATGCCATTATGATACGATATGAGCTATGATCATATATTAGGCTCTGGATGCCTTATGTTTAAGCGGACGTGCTTTATATGTATAAATAGGCTTTTGAAGCTTTTATGATATGGTTGGCGAGCTAAGGCCAAATATGAAATGTTATGGAATCTATCTACTTATGTTTCCCCTAAGTATATGTGAGCTCTCATATGAACATATTAAGTAATGTAATTAATGGGTTTCATCATGAAATCATGATTTGGAATTCTTATTATTTTAATTAGTAAGTATTATTCTTATTGTATGATAAAATGTAACATGATTTCTATATGAATGTAAGAGTTATTGGTATGATAATTTAATTTGTTTTTGATTATTTGAAAGATAATTAGATGGTTAAATGGAAGTATTTCTATGGTTGTTTTCATGATTTTAAGATCATATATTTTATATAATTTGAGTTTTAATTATGTTATCCTTTATTTATTTGGAAGTAAGGTTTATGTCTTTAAATGACATTTTATATGATTGAGTTATTAAGATTTCATACCTATGTATTTTCCTATGTTTTATATTTTAAGAATGACTTTTGTTTAATTAAAGAAAAGTTATATGTTTTTAAATGGGTATTTTATTTCTTTGATATTTTGTCATTTTATGGTTATGTTTTTCTTATGAGCTATGATTTAAGGAATATTTTTATATGATAGGAATTATGATTTCCTACCTAAACATTTTTATAAGTTTAATGATTTAAGAATGTTGCTTATGCAATATTAGTCTTTTATATGTTTATGAGCACCACTGAGTTTTATACTCAGCACATAGATTTTATCACGTGTAGATAAAGGACAGTGGATGTTGCTTGAAGACTGAAATGCAACATTAGTCTTTTATATGTTTATGAGCACCACTGAGTTTTTATACTCAACGCGTAGATTTTATCACATGTAGGTTAAGGACAGTGGGTATTGCTTGAAAACCGAAATAAAAGTATCAGAGATGAAGATATATTTTGGTAGATTATGTAATTAGAATATATGGCATGTATAACTATTATTTAAGGAAATGTATTTATGGGTTGTGAAATTAAGTGAGTTAATTGTATATTATAGTAATTCATGAGTGTATGGAATATTTTCTAAGTCAGGTGTGTATGAACAGTACTATAAAGACTTAATAAGTTGATGATATAAAATTTATAGTACAATAATGTTATATGATATTGAGATTATAGTATTGTTGTGACATTATATATATATATATATTGGAGTTTGTATGGGATTGAGGATTTTAATTGGAAGTTTTTTTTTTCATTTGTTTTGACAAGCTCAGTTTTTAAGGGAAACTTTCACAATTTTTCTGTAGGAATTTCTTAAAATATTTTAAAAAAATAATAATAATAATTAGAACTTACTAAAAATATGATTACTTAGCCACTTTTAATTTATAATATAATCTGTATGTTAGTGAAGATGGTGCCTCCGACACCGAATGTGGCGCTCGCTATCTAATCTTCTGAGAATGGGTGGCAGGTGTTATACATATAAATACCAAAACCACTTGTAGAACATCTATCATCCGAATCACCACCCCAATCACTATCTGAAGAACATTGCAATTGCAAAGAAGAATCTCTAATAAGAAAAAAACCATGAGATATATATTAGCAAGTAACGGAGAAGCCTTTTTAGTGCTTTCCAATGATCCTCTATCGAATCATGCATGAATTGACACAACCTATTTATAGAAAATGTGATGTTCGGCTGCATCAAAGTCAAATACTAGAGGTCCCAGCAAGTCGATGATGTAATTTGGAATCATTAAAAGAGGAAACCAAAAGCTTTGGTTAATGGTGGACTTACCGCCATAGGAGTAAAGCATGGTTTACAAGTGTCCATGTTAGCAACCTTTAAAGATCTAGAATATATTTGCGCTATATTAAGAACAAACCAGACGACAAAATGGTTTAGCTATATCCCAAAAAAGTAATGTAAAAAGCTAAGATCACGAATAGGAAAAGCCCGTTTAATATGAGAAAGGAACCATTGTAATTGAAGCTCTATAGAAGTTATGACTAAAATGTCACCAACATACACCAGGATGTAGATAGTAGTAGACTCATTGCGAAGAACAAACAATGAAGTGTCAGCTTTTAAAGATTAAAAATCAAGACCATTTAGAAAAGGTAACTAGGGAATGAAAACATTCTCAAGGCACTTGCTTGAGACTATAAAGCCAATTATGTAATTTACACACATAGTTGGGATGAATAGACTCAACAAATCTTTGTGGCTATGACATATAAATATCATGTTCTTAAAACCTACAAAGAAACACATTAGATACATCCAATTGTCTAGTACGCTAGTCATGAATAACAAAACTATACGAAGAGTATTCATCTTCACAACTAAACTAAAGTTCTCTGCATAATCAATACCATCTTATTGTGTAAATCCCTTGCCAAAAGGCGATCTTTATATCTATCAATAAAACCATCAGGGTGCCTTTTAATACTGAAAATTCACTTATTACTAACAATGTTAGTATCTGTAAGTTTGGGAACTAAAGTCTATGTTCGATTTTGTAGGAGTGCACTAAACTCTTGAGACATAGCATCACACCATTAAGTGTAAAGGACGAGCTTTTTTAAAGTACAAGGTTCAACTTGAAGAGTATCAAGTTTGCGAATGGCTAAATTAGCCTAGTGTTTATTCATGGTGAATGGTCAAAGTGCAATTGAGTGGGTACAATTAGAAGGCTGGGTTTGAGAAGTAGAAAAAGGAATGATTTTGAAGATCTTGCGGTTGAGATACAGTCGTAAGATTTAGAGAATTAGGATTAGCTGAGCAAGGATTAGCAAGAACGATTTGGAGATTTTGTGAAGGAGACAAATTCAAAATAATTAGACTAGGGTTGTAAACGAACCAAACTGTTTGTGAACTATTCAAAGCTCGACTCGATAAGAGTTAGATTCTGTTCGAGTTCAATTTCTAAATGAACCAAACTTGAACAAAATTTCAGACTTGTTAAACTACACAAACCAAACTCGAGCATAAGGAAGTTCGGCTCGATAAGGCTCGCAAACTGTATCATTTATAAAGCTCGCAAATAAGCTCGTGAACATGCTCATTAAACATGTTTGTGAATAGGTTCAAGAACATACTTATTTAACTAGCTCACGACCAATATCATGAATTGGCTTGTATGTTTGGTTCACGAGCTAGTCCGTTTAATATGCTTATGAACAAGCTCGTCTATTAAACTCCTAAGCTAGTTCATTTAATTGGCTCGTGAACAAACTTGTATGTGAATTTATCTATAACTGTAATATAATTTTTTTGATATAAACCTGCATTTAGAATAATCTAATATTTTGTTATTTTTTACAATTAATAGCAAAATAAATTTAACGGTTCATTTAAATAAATAAACTATATTTTAATTAATATATTTATTAATATATTGTTAAGTTTACCATAATTATAAAGCTAACTATTAGATGGTATTTTCATATTAGTTAATTATGTATTCTTATATTTAAATATTTGATACTACTTACTAATTATATAAAAATTTATGCACACATGAATTTAACTCCTTATTAATGGTGATGCAATTATAATATATAGTAATATGATTAAAATCAAATAACCATAAAAAATATTATTATATTATAATGCTTATTGTGTATTAATTATGATAACTATTATTACAATATGATTTTGAAAACGTTTATATCATAAATAAATTTCTAAAGAAAATTGATGTTATAGATAAAAAAATTCTATTTATAAATAGTATTATAAAAAATGACAGAATTCTATTTATAGTGTTAGGGAAATAATTGTATAACCCTATCCTTAAAGAAAAATTATTAAAACTAACTATATTGTAGTTATCTTAGTAGTTTGAATTCAATTTGACATAGTTTTTTGTTGGCTCAAGTTTAATTTTATCTCAAGATTTTGATGATTATGTAAACCAAATAAATTTATATATTATTTTTGTGCTAAAGTTATTTTATGCGAAATTATTATTGAAGAATTATTGAAGAAAATATATTTCTACTTCTAAGACCTTTATTTGAAGACCATGGAGTTTATTGAAGAATTATTTAGGTTAGCATTATATTGAGTCTTAGGAAATTAATGTAAGATAGAGAGTAAATAATATTATAAGCACAAATCTATTTTTTCTCTCTCTCTCTCTCAAAAATTATTTTTAAATGATTTTGTATAAAAAAATTTAAAGGAGATTACCCAAAATGATTACTCTTCACGTTTTCCCACTTAAAAGATTTTTAGAGTAAAAGTTTTCGTGACTATTAAATGAGTTTTTACAAAGCTGTTCTGATTCTGACACAACTGTTCTATTTCTAACACAGCTGCCTGTTTCTGATACAACTGTTCTGTTTCTGATATTAAAGGTAACACAGTTTTTAAAGCAAAAAGTCTCCATCTTCAAAGCTTGCGTGTGTGTGTGTGTTAAATCAAATTAACAAATCTCTTAAATGCACTCCATGCGCTATATCTTTTAACTAAATATGTCAAATATATTTAATTTCTTTATTTCCAACAATAATTAAATAGTATTGTCATTTTCTTATAAAAACTCTTCTCTCTCTCAGAGCTAATGTTGGACAAGAGTAAAGGAGCCATTGTTCATACTTCCAAAATCTTTCTAAGCTCTCTCTCTTCAACCCCCTTCATTTCTTTTCATCTTTATTCTTCAACAGATATTTTACAAGTGAAAAAAAATTTGGTTTCAACACTTTCTGAAGAATAGTTCTGCATTTCTATTTCTGTTTTTTATTCTTCCTATGCTTATACTTGCATTTCTCTTTGTCCATATAGATTGTTGTAATCTATTTTGGATTAGAGGACCTTAAACGATATACATTTGTGTAATAGCTTAATTGAGAAACTATGGTGAAATAGGTTATCAAGCGACCTCCTTATGTGAGATTCTAATGTCTTGATCTGAGTTTTCTGTTCTCTACAAAACAGAAAGGGTAGAGGTTAGCTAGAACCTATATAATCTAGTGGGTTAAGGTTAAATTTAGGTGTTAAATCTATTTCTTTGTAATTGTTGGTTTGTCTCTTACCCTTGAAAAGTGATAACATAGTGGAGAATCTCAAGATGTATCTTGGAGAGTGGATGTAGGTGAGTTAGTGCCGAACCAATATAAATCTCTGTGTTTATCTTCTTTTATTATCTAAAGTTCTGCTTGATTATATTCTGTTTACACAGATGTTAATATTTTCAGAAACTCAAAGTTGTTTAAAGTTCTGTTTCTAAACGTGAATAAGCTTTATCTTCAAGGACCATTAGAACTCTTGATTTCTGTACTGTGATTATACCAAGTTCTAAATTGTCTTTTTATATTCAGTATAGTTCACAATCTGAATTCTAATCAATTTTCTAATCTTACAGAAGCTTTGTGAAGTAGTTCTAAATCCAATAACTATTCTTCACAAAGTATTTCTATAGTAGCTTTGTGAAGCAATTCTAAAAATAATAACTTTACTTCACAGAGATGTTTTAATCTTGTAGAAGGCTTGTGAATTAGTTCTAAAAGCAATTACTTTCTTTCACACAATCGTTAATCTTGCAACAGTATTATGAGAAAATTCTAAACTGAATAATTGACTCTCACAAATATTTTCTAATTCCGCTGCAACAGAATTCTAATTTGGTATTTTAAAAGTCAAATTTTTAGAAAACTCAATTTACCCCCTCCCCCCTCTTAGGTTGTGCCATATATATAAACGGAACCCACATTTTTTTCCCTGAAATTAATTTGAATTTATTTTGGAGCAATTAATTATATAAATTTTTATATAATAACTAGAAAAATAATTTTATATACAAAAAAATATAAAATTAAAACTTTAAATACATATATTAATTTCAGAGAAATGATTTTGCTATTCTTTATGAATTAGCTATATATAATTCATTGTAATAACTATTATCATTATATACAACATTATATCTATTTGTTATACATAAACATAGATAACAACTAGTATTACCATAATATCTATTATTTAATAATTATAACTATAATTATTATTATATTTATTATCATATTATAATTGGCATTATAATAAAAACTATAATTATATATAAAATAATTACATTAACACTATTATCTACTATTATCAATATATCTAATATGTATAGTTGTATACTTAATATAAATGGAACGAAATCAATTAAAGTCACTTAGCAAATATTTAGTCCTTCGATTAAATTTATGATTTAATCAAGATTGTCCATTGTCCTTACATTGGTGCTGTTAGATAAAAAATTTTACATTTAATCATCGCCATTAGATCAAAACCCTAATACTAAATTCATTTAGTTTGTGTCTTCTATTTTTCTTTACAAAAAACAATTGCATTCTTTCCTCTCTTTCGTAAGCCGCTTTCTTAGTGGTGACCTTCGTCTAAATCCAATAACCTCCACAGCAATGATCGGGATCGATTAGACTCAACTGATACAGAGCATTTGATCGGCGATACTACTGAGAATTAGGTCACCATGAAACCCATTAACATTATCTATGGTACCTTTCTCTAATCTCTTGACAAGAAAAGACTAAGATTTTGCTATTTTTTTAAGATCATTGTATGTTGTTTATGTGGTTTGATGATTTTGCTTTCAAATCTAAGGTTTTAGATTTGAATACAACTCTAAAGCTAAGATTTTAGATTTTGTTGAGGATGAGATCTAGCTTGCAGGAAAGATAACTAGAATGTTGCTGGAGATGAGCAAGTCTAAAATAGTTAACCTCATGAACTCCCCAAATTCCTTGGCTTTACAAGTGGTAAAGGAGGCTAGTGCTTTGAAGGATGTAGATACTGCTACGCTTTTGCCCAAGTTTGCTTACTGCTTGAGATGCTAGATTTAGTGGTGATTCACCATGGATAATTGTTGTACTAATTGCATTTTTTTTATGGAAATGCATTCTCATTGCATTATAAATCTTTACTAGGAGACTTTCCACTTACATAATTTTGCCTCTTTTTCCCTTTTATTCTACCTCATTCCTGGTTTGGTTGTCCTGTGGATGTATAATGAGGAAATTAAAATTCAAGTTTTCTTGATTTCTTAGAATTGAAGGTTATGCCCCTTAAAGTTGTAATTTTTTGTTGTTTGGCATAGATTATATCTATTAAATTTGAAACTATTTTTGTTTATTATTTTATTTTACCATTATTGTTATTATTGTTATTGTATTCTGGAGCAATTGAAAATATTTTTAACGTGAGATTCTAAAGTGATGTATTGTATAATTTTTTATTGTTTGGAATAGATTATTTCTTTTAAACTCGAAACTATTTTTGTTTATTATCTTATTTTACCATTTAGCCATTATTGTTATTATATTATTGAGCAATTGAAAATATTGATTAGAAATTATCGAGCTCAAACTTGAGCTTTTATCGAGTTTGAAGTCAAACTCAACCTCTTAACGAGCCTAATTCCAACTTCAACTCTAGCTCTTACCGAACTCAAATTTTAGCTAATATATATGAGCCATAAACGAGTCAAACTCGAGCTCGGCTTGTTTAAATCATAAATGAGCTTCAAACAAATTGAGCTCGACTTCCATAATCTTTAATCAAGTCGAACTCGAGCTTTAATATAAAAGTTAGAATCGAACTCAAGATGAGCTCGAGCTTGCATTAGAACTCCACCAATCAAACTGTAGCAACTCAAAGCTCAACTTGGCTCAATTCGTTTACAGCCTTAGGTGAGACAGTCGATGAAATATGAGAAGAAGTAGGAGTAGCATTATGATATGGGAAGAGAAGTAATATTTAAATTTAAATTATGATTTATGGGCTAGAAAATTAGAGAATGTGAGATATTAGAAGGAGAGGAAATAGGTGAATACAAATTAGGAGTTGCATGAATTGGAGAGGAAATAGGAAGATTACCAAGATTTTCAAAATTAGAAATCATACCTGGTGCTACTGTAGGACCATATGAAATAGTATGTGAGGACGATAAGGCTTTTACATGCTCTCACGGCTTTCTTAAAAGTCATTTGAATAAACTGAATTAAGCGGGTTTGATTTATTTTATTTAATAAAATTTAATTATCAAACCCATTTTAATTCTCAGATAAATGATTTCCTTACTTTGGTAAGGTTTTGAAAATATTTGGAGTCACCACCTTAAAATAATGAGAAAATTCTCAAATTAATTAATTCATTAGAATTACTAATTTAGTTTTAAGGAGAGTGAGTTCGGAAGTTGGGTACAGAAATGAAAAGGTATTAGGAACTCATTCCGTCCGGTCTAAACCAACATTCTAGTTGTCCATATATTTGTTTATTTATTAATTGTGGTATTAATTTTAATTGAGATGTAAAATCATTTTTATACAATTTTTACAAATATGTCATCCAAGCAAACAATCAAAATAAAGCACACATAAAACATAAAATAAACATCCACAAAGAAGGGGGAGGAGAAAAGACCATTTCATATAATACATTCTACCTATTAATCCCTTACATATTCCCAAATCCATTAATTAATACAAATTAACATAAAATTATAGTTAATCTATTATAAACCAATTGAAATGAGAGTCTTTTGAATTGTCAACAAATTACATAAATAATGTTACAAACCCCATTGGATAATAAGTTACAAACTATATGTATAAATTACATTAAACTCAAAAATTAAAACAAATATACTTAACTATTATACAACTTTCAAACATTCAAGCAACATGATGAATGCAAATATTAATTAAAAATCATCAAAATTTAAATATTAGTCCAATAAAAATAATGAATTGCACTAAATAAAAGTTAGATCATTAAAATAAATAAATGACAGAAAATAATGTAATGTCACAAACATTAGAATGATAAAAAATTGACTAAGCAACATTTGTATAATCATATAAATATATATTAGAGGATAATAATTAAATGTGCAAGAAATAAGTGCTAAAAAATAAAATATAACAATTTTAATGATATTTTAAGATCATGAAAAAATAAAATATAACAATTTTAATGATATTTTAATATCATGATTACAATGTTTATCTTATTAAATGAACAAAATTTACAAATCATTACATGAAACAAGATTAAAATTGTTAATATACTCATTCGAATCAAATGTGGATTTTCGGCTCATAGGCCTAGCCCGCTTCAATCTTAGAATTTGGGCACGATTTAAGTTTTCTGTATTACTCAGTCATTGAGATTATGATTTCATACCACTGGAAGTGATTTACACCTCATTCCTAGGTAATTGGACATCATAATCATCAAAAAAGCTGAAGAACTCGATTCTACAAGCTTCTGGGCAACTGTGACGTGAGTCACAAGGTGTGACTCATGCTATAATGGCCTAAAAAGCTGCAGAATGGCCTGAATGTGGGTTTCTTGTGCAAACGACTTAAAAATTAATGATTTAAGGGAAAAAATATAAAGGAAATGAACTAGAAATGATAACTAGATGAAGATTAAACTCTCAGATACCTTATTTTAAAGGAAAATCATTTATTTGCTTGAAGTTGATGAAGAACACCTCAAGAACTTTGATTTTGAATAATGATCTGAGCTTGTATTGTTGATTTCCCATTTTTGGAAGTGTTTTGGTGAACCTAAACTCATTGACTATGAATTAGAAACACACTCTCACCTAAAAATGATATAGAATTCTTAAGATTTTGGTATAGAGAATTGATTATGATTGTGTTTTTTGTTGTGATTTTTGTTTTAATCTTGTGTTTTTGTGTCTATGCTTGTGTTCTCTCAAATACTTTCTCAACCCAAATTCACCGACCCCCTTAACCCTAATGTTAATGTTGTATTTATAAGTAAATGGGTGATTCTGGCACTATTCATTTCCTCCACTAGTGGGCCCCACAAACAAGCCGATTTTCAATTTTTCACGAAATTAGTCCAAACGGCACGTACATCAACGTAGACTGTAAAAATTTATCTAGGGCGAACCCGAAACTAATTTTCGAATCCTATTTTGGCACGAACCCTAAAAAAAATCCTCCTTTTCTCCTCATCCTACGAATAGAAAGTGTGTGATAGACGGAATCCCCCTGCGAATAAATTCTAGTGATATTTGACCTTAAAAGTGAAAATGACTCAATGGATCCAATTTCTTACCCTAGAATTACTAGTTCAAGAATTGAATCAATCAGACATTCCGAACTCATTCTAACACGAGAAATGTCATCATTACTGATGGGCCCCACATGTGGGCTGCACCTAGGCCACTGTGGGTCCCACTAGCAAACTGACTTTATTTTTATGAAATTAGTTTGGCTGATTTATAGAGTGCTGTAGGACATTGAGGCACGTCCTGGGTGTACCTGAGATGCGCTTGTAGGCCTGACTTTGTCGAAAATGTGAAAAATGTATTAAGGGTTTCACTTCCTACGCTCGGATCATCGCTTCGGGATCAAGTTCATTGGATGCTTCTACCTCGTCTTTAGTAAATGAGGTTATCATCATCGAGTCTATTTTTGGGGCAAAAATTGAGCGTCTATAGTATGTTCCAATAATAGTAAGCCATGTTGTGGAATCGATTAACTTGGATAAAACCTGCACAATTGGAAAATGATGAAATAAAAAATATTTTTCATGGAATTTAGCTTGACGGGCTAAATAAATATGACTAGAAATAGGGTCAATACAACAATAAGCAACATTGTTGGGGCATTGTCCTAAATATACATATGGTTGAGTTCTAAAATTGAACTTATTTTTATTGTATGGTCAAAGGAAAGGAAAGATAGTACAACAAAACGGTTTTAAATCTAAATAATTAGGGTCCTTTTGAAGCAAGAGAGAATAAGGTGACTAATTCTTTGTAGTGTTGGAAGGCATAAGATTTATTAATTGAGCTAGCCTCAAAGGCATAATTTGAATACTCAAAAGGAATGAAAACATATGATAACAAAGTGAGACCAGTATCAACTAAATGACAAAATTTTCGCTCAGCAATGCAATTTTGTTAATGTGTATATGGACCAACAATACGATGTTGTATTCCATGAGTTTGGAAATATTTATTAAGCTTTTGAAATTCTCCACACTAATCTAAATGAAAGAATTTTTCTTAGAATTAAATTGACGTTCTAACATTTTTTCAAAATTGAAAAATGATTGAAATATGTCACTTTTATTTTTCATAAAAGAAATCCAACAATACGAGTATAGTCATTCACAATAAGAAACATGTAATGATGACCTAAACAAGATAACAAAAGAGCAGAACCCCAAACATCAGCATATAATAGATCGAGAGGAGACCTACTTTTGTGAGATATAAAAGCTAAGGGAACTTTAGATAATTTTCTTAACAAGCACGAAGAACAAGGAGACATGTGAGATGGTCAAATAAGAAAATTAAAATTTTTGACAATCTTGGAGATAGTCCTATGATTTGGATGGCCTATACATGATCAATCATCCATAATGAGTTGTTCTATAGCACAAGCTTATTTTATTGGACTTAAATGCTTGTAAACACTAATTTCACTAGTTCCCTGAAGTAGAAACTTCTTGGTAACCTGATCCTTAACAACAAAATAATTTGGCCAAAATTCAAAAAAAGTAAGAATTGTCAGTGGTGAATTTTTGAATGGACAATAATGTTTTAATAATAGATGGGACACAAAGAACATTTCTAAGATTTAAAACACGGAAGGAAGAAGGGATAGATGTCATACCAATGTGAGATATTAGGACACCCTTACCATTAACAACATGGAGTTGATAAGTTCCTTTGTATTCATCTGCAATAGTCAAAACAGAAAGGTCAGGAGTAACATGATAATTAGCAACTATATCCAGAAACCATGGAATTGATGAAGAATTTGGCATAGAAGAATTTGGAGGATAAGAATGATAAATGGCTTGTCGGTAATAATTTGGACGTAGATGGAAAAAATTTGGTTGATAACTGCAATGACAATCTGCATTATGATTGTCAAGTCCACAAATTTGACAAGATCCTCTAAGACAAAAACCAATATTTTGACCATTAAATTGTCTATGGTTGTTGGGTTGAAAATCTAGAGGTCGATTTGGGCTAGGAAGAAGTGGTGTAGAATTGTTTGGTTTGAGGAAAATAGTTGTCGTTGGTGGTTCTTAGTAATTTTGATAAGAATTTCATGGGAAACTAATTGGCTATACAATCGTAGAAGGAAATGGGTTTAGATTTGAGATTCACTGAGCTAATTATAGAAAGAATTTAGAACCAATATTGCGAAAAATGATCGATACATCCTGCGACTTAATGTTCATTAACTAGGGATTTAGCTTTATGAAGATATTCAAGACAGATAGATCATTTCTTTTTAATTCTTATAATTCAATGTGTATTTATAGTTGCCTATTTTGAGAGATAGACCAGAAGGCTTAACATAAAGCATTCCACACATCAAAAGAAGATGATAAGCTAAAAATATAAGGAAAAATTTCTTCGATCACAGAGGAGAGGATCCAAGATAATAGCATTTGGTCTTTTTGAAACCATTTTTCATATTCAGAGTTTGGAGATGAAGTTGAGGGTTCTGCGGTTGTGATAGTTTTTGGTGAGCCAGAAATTGAACCATCAATAAATCCTTGAAGCTTTTGGTAATTAAGTAGAGAAATAAATTGCATTCTCCATGCCATGTAGTTTTTAGTATTCAATTTAATGGCTAAAATGTAAGGGAGCAGAAGTTGTCATATTACAGCAAACAAGAAAGGTTTAATGCTTTGATACCATGTAAGAGCTTTGAAATTAATTGCATTTCACGTATTAATGATTACATGAGAAAAGAAGTATAAAAAATACAAAGCTATTACAAAATAACCCTATAAAATAGCTAATATCGCTAAACAAATGGTAAATCATAAATTAAAGATTACAATGAATAGTTAGGTAAGATTTGCTTAAACAATAACCAGTAAATACCCTGTTACAGCTCTAATACCTAGAACAAGGAACCCTCCCTTCAGATAAAAAAGAGGCAATTAAATTATCAAGATGAGAAGCAAATTACACATATGATCAACAAATCTTATATAGGAGATCAAAATCTCATACGTGGTCAAGATGTCTGGACAAAAATGAAGCTGAATATACACCATCAATGAAGTTCATCAAGGTTTATGTGGCACACATGAATGCTCACATGTGATAATCAGGAAAATAATTATACTTGGCTACTACTAGCCCACTATGAAGAGAGATGTTAAGCAAAAGCTCCGAACATGTCAATAATGTCAGAAATTTGGCAAAGTACCAAGACAACCAGCAATATAATTACAACCTTTGGGAGGACCATAGCCATTTGCACACTAGGAAATAGATATCCTATTACCATTTTCTACAACTACAGGACAAAAGAAGTTTGTTGTGGTAGTAGTGGATCATTTCTCTAAATTGGTAGAAGCAGAAGTGTTATTAACAATTAAACTGAATAGAATAATAATATTTTTTCAAAACAATGTTAGTATATTTAGATATGGGATTCCAAACAGCATGGTCACAGATAATGGGAAATAATTCTATTCTTTTCTTTTTTAAAATTTTTCTAAAATTGAAAATTTGTGTTACACTTTACATCTATAGTACATCCAAACAAATGGATTAACAAAAGTAACTAATAGAATTATCTTGTAGGGATTAAAAAAAAGACTAGATAAAGGAAAAAGCAAATTGGACACACGAGTTGAATAGTGTTCTATAAGCATATCGAACAACACGAAGGAAATTTATAGGAGAAACACCATTTTTAATGGTTTATATAGTAGAAGTAGCAATTCTAATAGAAATTGGAATGCCCAGTAGAAGGACAATACATTGTAATACATAACAAAATATAGAAGATATGAAAATTAGTTTGGATTTATTGGAAGAACATCGTGAAGAAGCAAATGTCCAAGCAAAAGCATGTAAAATGCAAATAATAAAATTCTATAATAGAAATGTAAAAGTAAGAAGTTTTCAAACTAGACACTTGGTCCTCAAAAAAACACCAATCACAAAAGCATCAACGGGAATGAGTAAGTTTGGACCAAATTAGGAAGGTCCATACAAAATAACATAGAAAATAAGTCTGAGCACTAATAAAATAAAGAAAGTGGACAAGCAGGAAATGCCACGAGCATGGAAAATTGAAAATCTGTGACATCCCAACTCGGCAAAGCAATCCTAAGAGGGCAGGTAGAGTAAGAGCTCCTGGCGAGCTTCCAGGATGGCAAGCTAGCTAGGATAGTAGAATGCGTGACACATGAATGAATCAGATCATATATCAAAAATGGGAAAACTAATCATCAGAGACGCCTTTTGGTGGAATGGCTGGAGAGTTGGAAGAACTCTAGGGTTAAGCGTGTTCATTTGACAGAAATCCTAGGATGGGTGACCTCTTATTAAATTTCTCATTTCACCTGTGGGACAAAATCGTGCGAATCTTGTCGATCCAGTATGGGATGGAATTGGCTTGACCCAATGCGGACAGGCGTTATAGTTGGTATCAAAGCTTGACCCCCTCCAGTAGATATATGGTTTGAGGATGAACCACGCGGAAATTGGTGGGCCTATGATATCCCGACCTGGCAAAGCAATCTTAAGAGGGCAGATAGAGCAAGAGCTTCTGGCGAGCTTCTAAGATGGCAGGCTAGCTAGGATAATGGAATGTGTGACACAAGAATGAATCAGATCATATATCAAAAATAGGGAAACTAATCACCAGAGACGCCTTTTGGTGGAATAGCAAGAGAGTTGGAAGAACTCCAGGGTTAAGCGTGTTCGTTTGATAAAATTCCTAGGATGGGTAACCTTGTAGGAAGTTTCCCATTTCACTTGTGGGACAAAATTATGCAGGTCTTGCCGATCCAGTATGGGATGGAACCAGCTTGATCCAAAGCGAACAATTCCTCTGGTGGTTGGAGTTAGGGCATTACAGTTGGTATCAGAGCCTGACCCCATCCAATAGATATATGGTTCAAGGACAAACCACACTAAAACTAGTGGGCCTATAACATCCCAACCCGTAAAAGCGATCCTAAGAGGGCGGGTAGAGCAAGTGCTCCTGGCGAGCTTCTAATATGGCAGGCTAGGTAGGGTAATGTAATGCAGGACATAGGAATGAATCATATCATATATCCAAAAGGGGGAAACTAATCATCAGAGACTCCTTTTAGTGGAATAGCTGGAGAGTTAGAAGAACTCTGGGGTTAAGTGTGCTCGTTTGATAGAAATTCTAGGATGGGTGACCTGCTAAGAAGTTTTTCATTTCACCTGTGAGACAAAACCATGTGGGTCTTGCTGATCCAGTATGGGATGGAACCGGCTTGATCCAAAGCAGATAATTCTTCTGGTGGTTGGAATCAAGGTGTTACAAAATCTACGAAAGTATTACATGTAAAGAATGATGTACTAGATGAAAGACATTTTTTTCACTTAAGTACTAGAATCTTAGGAAAATCAAATGTAAGAGGGGCAGCTTAGGGGAGTTAAGGGATAGTTGATCCTAATAAATAGGTTTTCCTTTATTTTTTATAAAAATAATAGAAATATTTGTTTAGCTGATTGTTTGTCAATCTCACTAACTTCTAAGAAAATAAAATAATAGAGAAGAATGAGAAAAGCTCCAAAAATTATATGCATAACATTTATATTTTGAGCCTAAGGAAGCTTGGGGGAAATTTATGAGATAGAGAACTCAAAAATTGAAGGCCTTAAAATAAAAAGAAGAAAAGAAGTTGCAAGTCTTCATTACTAAAATAGATTTACATCATAAGAAAACCCTTTAACTTTTAGTGACATCATGTACAAAAGTATTAAGATCATTTTCCTACTCATTTTGATCTAAAATCTCTTTGAAAGGCATATTCGATTGACCTTCGGCTGGAACCTCACTTTCTATAACTAAAGGAATATCAAATGTGAACTTAAAACCTTCATTTGGAAGGTGAGCTTTAAGTGCAGCAATTACTCGGTCTTGAAAGATTTTGACAATTTCTAGTTGGTAGCATCCTTTGCTTTCTTTCAAGCAAAATCCAAATCAGTTCTAAGTTGGTCACATTTAACCTTTAGCTCATTCCTTTCCAACTCTGCACTTTGTTTTGCTTATTCCAACTTAGTCTTAACCAAAGCTTATTCACATTCAGAGTTCTCCTTCTCCAACTGAATGTTTCTAGAACTAGTAACCAAAGCTTCATATGATATTTTCTTATGGTCCTCGATAGCAAAGTTCAACCTTTCCTTCATAACACATATCTCCTAGTTATGTGTGAAGGCACTTTTCTCCAACATATCTTTGGCAGTTTCATCCAGTTGAATGGCTTTATTCTTAGCAACGTCCAGTTTAGTGTAATGCACTTGAAGATCTCGAACCCTCTTTTTCATCATAATAGCCTGATGAATTAGCTACAAAATAATAAAATAAAAGTCGAAAGGGAAGCACTGATGAATAAAAAAAGAGGTGAACAAAAAGAGAGCAATGCTTACGAAAAACAAATTACAACATATATTTATAGGAATTATTGGTGAAAACTTTTATTATTGAGAAATCTAACATTTTGTACAACATAGAGAAAAATAACAATTTAATTTATTTCCATTATAGGAATTATATATTTATATAGTCCTTCAGACTTATACAAGGCATCTATAATTTTTTTTGCCTAAAACTTAATTTTTAGACCCGAGTAAAAAATAATACTGTTGGCTCAAGGTTATTACAATACTCTATTTTGATGATTAACAAAAATAATAAATTGAATTATTTATTTTGTAGATTGTGCTAAAGTCTTTTGCAGGAATTTAAATGGAAAAATCATCAAGTGAAGATTTAACAAATCCTATGGAAGATTAAAATTTAAGGCACTCTTGAAGGATTGAAGATTTAGTTAGTGTCTTTGGGTATCTTAGGATTATTTAGTATCTTGTTAAAATAGAAAGAAGATCTATGCTATATTAAGACTATATAAAATATTTTCTTCAATTTTTCAAATACTTTTCCTAAAATGTTTTATTTCCTTAAATGTTTCAAAATCATAGAAGGAATATTTTATTTCACAAAATATATTTCAGGATTTGAAGTTTTCAAAATGTGATCTAAAAAGATTTTTTTTAATCTTTGACTTGAAATCTTCTTTTGGAAATTATCTTTCAAAAAGACTTTCCTTCTTTTTCAAACCTACCACCAAGCAACCCTACTCCTTTTTTATTTTTAACGGGAAGAAAATTTCTTCTATAAATTAAGGCTTGGCAAAAATTTCTGAAGTCATGAGAGCAAAGACTAATATTCTATCTTTTATATTGTGAACTATCTCATCCTTCTTCTTCTTCTTACTTTTATGGTTAATTTCTAAAGAGAAGAGAAAATTATTTTTTATGAGAGATAAAATTAATCTTGTGTTTTTATGTTATAAACTCTCTCATCTTGGAATCCTTCTTCTTCATGCTTTCATTGCATAAATTCTAAGAGAAGGTTAAAATCAGTCTTTAGAAGGAGATTTTCAAAACTCATATATTTCATTCTATCTATTATAGGTTTTGTAAATCTAGAATAGATTAGAACTTTTTCAATCTTAAAATCTATGATTGACAACTTTGTGTAAAGCTTGTTTGTAAGGGTTTTCAAGCATCGAGTAAGTCTTGCAAGTTTGCTAGTTCTTTAGAAAAACTAGGTTTAAGTTTTCTTGTTCTTGGACAACAACTAGGGGTTGCGTTGTGCTTGTTCTTTGCAAAGACGGATTAAGTTTTCTAGTTCGGTAGACATACTCGGGGGAGGGGGTTTTCTGGTTCTTTGACAAAAACTAGGGGTTAAGTTTTGCTTGTTCTTTGCAAAAACAAATTAAGTTTTCTAGTTCTTTAGAAAAACTAGTGGGATTAAGTTTTCTAGTTCTTTAACAAAAACTAGAAGGTAAGTTTATAAGTTCTTTGTAAAATTTGGAGTTGCCATTGAAGGAGGTGAGTTGTGATTTTTGGATTTTATGATTTAATTAGTAAAATTCAAGGATTAGGCATGCAATAGATGTATTAAATCATGCTCCATTCCTTTCCTTTGTTAATTTTGACTTTAATGTGCACTTTTTCCTACTTTGAAGAAATTGGTGAACCCTCCACCAAAGGCAAAGAGAAGGCTAAGGATTAGAGTGTTCTAAGCTTCTTTAAGCTTCTTTTTAAGGTCAATGCAATAATATTCTCATTCCCCTTTCATTTTCTTAAGTTTTTAATTTTAGGTTTTTGAAGGAATTTTGAGAACTTTGTATGTTTCTGACTTCTTCATAAAAGTTGTATCTCTATTTCTCAGCTTTCCAAAACATCCTCTTATGTTCAATTCCAATACTTGTAGCTCAATTTATGATTTAAATACCAAAACTGGTTCTGTTATGTTGTCTCACATGTAAATCCGAATTAATTGTCCCTTTTGGCCATTAAAATGGCAAGATAATATCCTGTGTTCTTCATAAAAGTTGTAGTTCTACTTCTTAGCTTTCTAAATCATCCTCTTGTGTCTAATTTTAATACCTATAGCTCAACTTATGATCTTTATACCAAAACTGGTTGTGCTGAATCGTGTTTGAATTGTTTGTCTGTGTTCTTGGGTTTCTTTCACCCTCTTAGAAAATGATCTGGACATGGTCCCTTCATGACATTTGTGGAATTTTATCTTATCTTTCCAATGAATTAAGTTTCACTGAATTTGAAGTCCTATAACTTCAGTTATACCCTGAGAACACAGTAAAGGTCAGGTTTATGAAAATGTTGGAAATTTCTTGATTTAATTACTTTTATAATATATTAAGTATACATATATAAATATTTTGAATATGTCTAATTGAATGTATTAAGTATGAATAAAAAGGAGAATGTGATAATTTTAGTAAGTTGTAAGTTAAGTGATTTTAAAATAATGAGTATTTAAGTGATAAAGTGTTTTGAGTAAAGAATTGT